>PVHX01023911.1:0-24902 GCA_004024805.1 Geosciurus inauris
AAAAAAAAAAAAAAAAAAAAAAGACACATATGGTGTGACTCTACTTTGTGTGCAACCAGAGAAATGAAAAATTGTGCTCCATGTGTGTACTATGAATTGAAATGCATTCTGCTGTTTTAAAAATTTTTTTACAAACGCATTGTCATATGTACCTAAGTAGAATTAATTAATTAATTTTTTTAAAAGTCTATTTCTGATTTGAACAAAGGACCACCAGGTTTTTTTTCCCCCGTGTGTGTGTGTTTAACCATTCACCCATTACCTTTGGCAATCAAGACATAGTGTGGTCATGCAGGCTGGGCAATTCAAGACTGCATCACTATTTGGAACAGGCTGTTGTTGACGTGGCCTCTGTAGTCCAAAACCATGATAACTAGAACACAAAAAGAAATTGAGAAGAAAAAACACATTAGACTTAAACCTTGGCTTCTAATGCCACTCTCCAATTAAAGGAACCATTAAGCCAGGTGTGGTAGCCCACACATATATTCCAAGCTAATGGAGGAGCTGAGACAGGAGAATCAAAAGTTTAAGATAGGGTCTTATTAAGTTGCCCAGGCTGGGCAACTTAATAAGACCCTATCTTAAAATAAAATTTTAAAAGGGCCTATCTTAAAATAAAATTTTAAAAGGGCCGGGGATGTAGCACAGTGGTACAGCACCTCTGGGTTCAATCTCTATACTACCAAAAAAAAACTTTCCATCTTACATCATTGACAAATTTTGTTACCAGACTCAAGAACTACACTGTAAGTTCTTTGACCATCTCAATATTATACAGCACTTAAGGGCTGAGGCTGTAGCTCAGTGGCACAGCACTTGCCTAGCATTTGTGAGGCACGGGGTTCGATCCTTAGCACCACATAAAAATAAACAAAATAAAAGCATTCTGTCCATCTACAACTACAAAAAAGTCTAAAAAGTTATTAAAAATATATATATTACTTACGGCACTTAAAATGTTCATTCCATGCTGAGTGATCAAAAAATATTCATTAAATAAACACAAGGGTGCAAAGGAAGAAATAATGTAAAAATGGAAAAGGAAGAGGAAAACTGGACAAGGCTAGACAGCAAAAGCTAAAGATGGTATACAAAGATCCCCCACCAACAGTAATCTCCCAGATTTGAAAAATATAGATATCTGGACCCCACCAGAGCTGACACAAATCCTTCTAGGTGTTAATGATATAGCTCAGGGGTAGAACACATACATGTCTAGAAGCCCTGGGTGACACCCAGGTAGAACACATACATGTGAGAAGCCCTGGGTGACACCCCCAGCACTACATAAAAACACCATCTCAAGTAAGACTCAAAAGTCTGCATTTCAATCTTCCCTGGTGATTCTGAAACACAGCGAGATTGGGGAAGTACTGGATAATGGTGATAAGTTGCCTACCTTTTAGTTTTATGACAAATTAGCCTTTACATCAAAATCAAATATGTAAGCCAGGTGCGGTGGCACAAGCCTGTAATCCCAGCAACTTAGGGAGGCTGAGACAGGAGAATCCCGAGTTCAAAGCCAGCCTCAGCAAGGGCAAGGCGCTAAGCAATTCAGTGAGACCCTGTCTCTACATAAAACACAAAATAGGGCTGGGGATGTGGCTCAGTGGTTGAGTGCCCCTGAGTTCAATCTCCTGTACCAAAAAAAAAAAAAAAATCAAATATGTAAACCATTGTGTACTGCTGGTAGAAATGCAAAACACTTCAGTCACTGTGGAAAATAGTGGTGGTTCCTCAAAAAGTTAAATATAGCACTTGGGGTGTAGCTCAGTGGTAGAGTACTTGCCTATCACATGTGAGGTCTTGGATTTGATCCTTAGGACCACACAAAAGTTAAATGCAGAATTACCATATGGTGCAACAGTTCCATTCTTGGGCATGTAACCAAAAGAAAGTATACACTCAAATAGATAACTGTACACCAATATTCACAGCAACACTATTCCCAATAGTCAAAAGGCAGAAACAACACAAATGTCCCTCAATGAATGAATGGATAAACAAACTGATGTATACACATACAAGAAAAACCTTTTTCAACCAGAAAAAGGAAAGAAATAGTGATACATGCTACAATGTAGGTGAACCTCAAAAACATGCTGGGTGGAAGAAACCAGATACAAAAAGTCACATTATACAATACCCCATTATATGAAACATCAAAAATAGGTAAATCCAGAGAGATAAAATACAGATCCATGGTTGCCAGGCGATATGGGAAGAGAGAGGAAAACTACTTAATGATACAGTATTTTCCTTTTGAGATGATAAAAATGATAATGGTTTGAAACTAGACAAAGGTAGTGGCTACATACCATTGTGAATACATTAAACACTACTGGATTGATCACTTTAAATAATTGGCCACTTTTGCCAGGTACAGTGGTGCATGCCTGTAATCCCTACTACTTGGGAGGTTGAGGCAGGAGGCTTGCAAGTTTGAGGCCAGCTTCAGCAACTTAATGAGATCCTATCTCAAAAAAATAAAAAGGGCTGGGGATGTCACTCAGTAGTAAAGCACCCCTGGGTTCAATCTTCAGGACCAAAGACAAATAGACACATAACTAGATAGATAGATAGATAGATAGATAGATAGATAGATAGATAGATAGATAGATAGACAGATAGACAGACAGACAGACAGATAGATAGATAGATAGATAGATAGATAGATAGATAGATAGATAGATAGATAGGATGGACAAAGCCAGCCTCAGCAACAGCGAGGTGCTAAGCACCTCAGTGAGACCCTGTCTCTAAATAAAACACAAAATAGGGCTGGGGATGTGGTTCAGTGGTTGGGTGCCCCTGAGTTCAATTTCCAGGACCAAAAAAAAAGGAAGGAAAGAAGGAAGAAAAGGGCTGGAGATATAGCTCAGCAATAGAGCATCCTTGGGTTCAATCACAAGTAATGAAAAAAAAAATGCTATGTCTATGTATGAATATACCACAATAAATCCAACACATAATAATAGTGCAATAATTAAAATAACAATAGTAGCTGGGTGTGGTGGTGCACGCCTGTAATCCCAGCACTTTGGGATGCTGAAATAGGAGACAGGAGAATTGTGAGTTCAAAGCCAGCCTCAGCAACAGTGAGGCGCTAGGCAACTCAGTGAGACCCTGTCTCTGAATAAAAAAACACAAAATAGGACTGGGAATGTGGCTCAGTGGTGGAGTACCCCTGAGTTCAATCCCTGGTACCAAAAATAAAATAAAATAATAGTAATCATAGAAGGGAGATCAGTAGAGTAGAGCAAGCAAATCAGAGAAAGGGAAGAGAAGAGGGAAGGTACTAGGGAATGAGATTGATCAAATTATGTTAATACATGTACAAATACAGTATTAAGGAGTCCCACTATTAATGCACCAATAAAAATATATAAATAAATGCAAGTCGATTTCAAGTTATTTGAATTTCACCTCAATTTTAAAAAATCTAATTTGTGAACAGAACAAATCAGGTGCTAAACATCTTCTCTTCATCCACATAAACTCTTAATCTTGATGTAATTTAAAATTGTGTCTATCTGAAAAGTCAATTTTGTTTCTTGAAGGAAGAGACTGACTACTGCAGTTTGAACTCAACAGTAGATTTTAAAAATCAGTTGTTTGATATAATTTGCTGGTTATTTTCAAGATAAATTAGCAGGTTTTCTCCTCAAACCTCTTTGTTGATGTGTGTGTAAATAAACACAGATGTATATAAAATACAAATGTAGTGAAAATCATTTTTCAATCATTTTTTCCTAAAGAGTCTAAATAAATTTAAATTCTTACCCCCTTCTCTGTGCATCAACCCAGGCCTGGTCTCTGTTATCTTTTTCAGGATCATATAGTAATTCATCATTTGTTGGAATCCTGTGTCGTTTCTTCTTTTTCTTCTTCGTCACCTGTGCTAATGTTTTTAAAAAGTTAAGGATATAACTAAGTATCATTGGTAAAATTCACAATTCTTTTTTTTTTTTTTGGTACTAGGGATTGAACTCAGGGGTACTCGACCACTGAGCCACATCCCCAGCCCTATTTTGTGTTTTATGTAGAGACAGGGTCTCACTGAGTTGCTTAGCACCTCGCTGTTGCTGAGGCTGGATTTGAACTCGCGATTCTCCTGTCTCAGCCTCCCTAAGTGCTGGGATTACAGGCTTGAGCCACCGCACCCGGCTCACAATTCTTTTTCATAAAATGAAGAATCTCAGCTGGGTGCAGTGGCGCAAATCTGTAATCCCAGCACTTAGGGAGGCTGAGATAGGAGAATTGTGAGTTCAAAGCCAGCCTCAGCAACAGGAGGCACTAAGCAACTCAGTGAGACCCTGTCTCTACATAAAACACAAAATAGGGCTGGGGATGTAGCTCAGTGGTCGAGTGCCCCTGAGTTCAATCTCCAGTACCTAAATAAATAAATAAATAAATAGGAAGAAAAAAATGGGGCTGGGGTAGTGGCTCAGTGGTAAAGTGCTTGCCTAGCATGTGTGAGGCACTGGGTTCGATCCTCAGTACCACATAAAAATAAGTAAACAAAATAAAGGCATTGTGTCCATCTACAACTAAAAATTTTTTTTAAATAAATAAATTAAATTAAATAAAAATGGCAGGAGCCAGGCATGGTGATGCACACCTATAATCCCAGCAGCTCAGAGGCTGAGACAGGAGGATTGTGAATTCGAAGCCAGCCTCAGCAACTCAGTGAGACCCTGTCTCTAAATAAAATACAAAACAGGACTGGGGATGTAGCTCAGTGGTTAAGTGCCCCTGAGTTAAATGCCCCATACCAAAAAAAAAAAAAAAATGGCTGGGGATGAGGGCTCAGTGGTAAAGCAGTACTAGGTTCAATCCCCAGAACTGCAAAAAAATTTAAAGACGGGGCGTGGCAGGGGGTGGGGGGACGACAGGACCTATGGCTATCTACATATATTAGACCTCTGTTTGTTTTGTTTTGCATTACTGGGGATTGAACTCAGGTGTGCTCTAAAACTGAGCTACACTCCCAGCCCTTTTTAATTTTATTTTGAGATAGGGTCTCACTAAGTTGCCCAGGCTAACCTGGACCTTGTGATCCTTCTGCCTCAGTCTCTCCAAGTGGCTGAAATTACAGGCATGTGACACCATATCTAGCACATACATTACTTTTTAAATTTACTCTAGCACACCAATATTTTAAGTAGTAATATTAAAGTATAAAACGTCCTTTTACATATAAATGTTATTTTGTGTATTCCAGTGTAATTTCTCACACTGGAATTTCTAATTTCTACGAATTAGATTATTCTTTTCCAACAAGTTAGGAAAAATTCCTCAGAAAAGTAAAAATACAGGAACTATTTGCAGGTGTGAAAACAAATGTTGAGCTGGGCACAGTGGCACACGCCTGTAATCCCAGCATCTTGGGAGGCTGAGGCAGGAGGATCAAAAGTTCAAAGCCAGCCCTGGCACCTCAGTGAGGCCCTAAGAAACTCAATGAGACACTGTCTCTAAATAAAATATAAAAAATGGCTGGGCTCAGTGGCACACACCTATAATCCCAGCAGCTCTGAAGGCTGAGGCAGGAAGATCATAAGTTCAAAGCCAGCCTCAGCAAAAGCAAGGCACTAAGCAACTCAGTGAGACTCTGTCTCTAAATAAAAAAATAAAAAAAAAATACAGGTCAGGGGCTAGAGATGTGGCTTAGCAGTGGTCGAGTACCCCTGGGTTCAATCCCCGGTACCAAAAAAAAACAGGTCTAAAAAAAATAGAAATGTTGCTACCCTGAGGGACCTAGAAGGAGCCTGGGACAAGATCCCTGAGCAGGGGGAAGTACTGAGTCAGGACACATTCTCCCCTCTCCCCAGCACACCCATGCAGTGCTGCTGGTAATTGTACTCATAAGTCTTTGTTTCCAGCTTTTCTTACTAATCAATCCTGTTTTTATTCTCATATCAACCACCTGAAATTTTTTAAAAAATAAAACTCAGAGAAAAATCCTAATATCAACTATTAGGTACACCTTTTTCATAGAATATTACCGCTAAAGCTGATAGATATGTTATTTACCTGCTTTGTCTTCATCCTCAGAATCTGAGTCAAAATATATATCATCATAATACTTTGCTGGAGCTATTCCAACTTTATTATTTCCTGAAGAAGACCCTATTAAAACCAGAAGTGAGGTTTACAGACTAAATCATATGTAATTCATAAGAAAAAAAGAAAATAAAAAACCTCTATATCTTCTATTACCATAAAGTAATATCAACTTATTCACAATTTCATTTGGATGGTTAAATATTTTCATATAGTGACATACTCTATTCTATGCCCTTTGCAATTACAGAGAATTGCTCCTCCTTAATTTAGTGTTCTAAATCTTTTTTCCTTCCCAAAAATCTAATTAAATTTTAAAAGCCACCTTTTCAGGTTGCCCGCAGACATATGTCTTTCAGTCAGGCAGTATACTGTGGAGAACAGGGAATGAATATCTTGTTTTAAAGGACCTTACTGGAAATAAAAGCTCTAATGAAAGGCAAGAGGAATGAGGACACATTCTTCCTCTCTCCAACTGTACTCAGTGCCATGCTATTACCTATACTTATGTCATCACATGCCTATCTCCCTCATTCTTCCTCTAACACTTACTTTAGTGGTTGTTCTTATTATTTTTATTATATGCTTTGAGTTCTTAACAGTTAATACATAACATATCAATACATCAACATGAAAACCAAGGCTAAAAGAGTCCTGCTTTCACAAATTAGATTTTGGGTCAGGTACATTTTACAAAAAGAACAAGTTTCAAAATAAATGTTTCATTACTAAAATAAGACAGGAATTTATGGTGACACATCATTAAATCTGCCATCAGCGCCATCTAACCTCCAAAATACCTATGAAAGCTCATGTATCTTTTTTTTATCCTTGAGTAAAAACTACAAAAGGGAATTATCCAAATAATAATGCTAAACAGTGTCTTTTCAACAACACGTGACAATTCCCCATAGTCATTAAAGAAAACTCTGGCTCAGTTGCCAAACATAACTTCTTTACCCAATAAGTATTTATTGTGCACCTATAGAAAGTGCTGGAGATACAAAAAAGCATGTATAAGCTTCCTGTCCTTATGGAGCTTATAAAAATATGTATAAAATCAGAATCAAAAGCATACCTGTTCCTAGAGAAGACAGTTTGTCCTCCATTGTTTTTATGGTGGAATTCAATTCAGCTTCCATTTCTTTTTCAAATTCATCTTCACTAGATGACTCACTTTCTCCAGTAAGACATTCTCTGATAAGTTTTCGTTTTTGGTCAGGAGTTCCATGTAAAAGCACATCCACTTCATCTTCAGAGCTAAGATACATACAAATCAGAAGGAATATAAATATTAAAAAATTAAAATCAAAATTCTCATCTTACTGTTCAACAATTTTAACTTTATAAGGTTGCATTTGATATTATATGCAGCAATTCTCACTTGGAAAATCAATAGTTTTGATTATTTCCATTTATTTATTTATTTACTTACTTACTTACTTATGTACTTATTTACTTACTTACTCACAGGTGGAGTCTATGTTGCCCAGGATGACCTCAAACTTATGGGCTTGAGTGATTCTTCTGTCTCAGCCTCTCAAGTAGCTGGGACTATAGGTGTGTGCCAAATATAATTTTTAAAATATACATAACATTTCCTCTTATGGATGCCATACATTTATTTCTAAACTCTTTGCTATTAAATGTTACAATCAATATAACTTCCTTAGGATAAATGTCTAGAATTAGATACAAACATCATTCTGACCTCTTGTATTATCACATTACTTTAAAAAATTATTGCACCAAGCCAGGCATGGTGGCGCACACCGGTAATCCCAGCAGCTCAGGAGGCTGAGGCAGAAAAATAGTGAGTTCAAAGCCAGCCTCAGCAAAAAGCAAGATGCTAAGCAACTCGGTGAGATCCTGTCTCTAAATAAAATGCAAAATAGGGCTGGGGAAGTGGCTCAGTGGTCAAGTGCCCAAGTTTAAAAAAAAAAACAACCTGGTTCCAACTAATCTTATCAACCTTATCTCCCACTCTTACCCTCTATCTAGCTACCCTGGTCCTCATCTGGAGGCAATTTTGCCTCCCAGGGCATATTTAACATGACTAGATAAATTTTTGATGTCACCACTGGGCACAGGAGAAGGGGCTACTAGCATTATAGGGGATACACACTAGGGATGCTATTAACCATCCTACAATGCACAAGATATCTCCACAACTGAAAAGAATTATCCGACCCAATATGCCATCCAGTGCTGTCAAGTTTGGGACTTGATTCTTGAAACACCCAAAGTGTGGGATGTAAATTATTTTAAGTAGTAGCAGGATGATCATCAGCCCAGTAAGTTTACACTGAATCCACTGCTGGTGGGAATGTGAAATACGACAGCTTGGCAGTTTCATATAACGAAACGTGCCAACTTTACACAACCCAGCAACTGTACTCCTAGGCATTTATCCCAAAAAAATGAAAACATGTTCACCCAAAAACCTATACCTGAGCAGGGTGCAGTGGCGCAAGCCTGTAATCCAAGCACTTAGGGAGGCTGAGACAGGAGAATCGCGAGTTCAAGCGAGGCGCTAAGCAACTCAGTGAGACCCTGTCTCTACATAAAACACAAAATAGGGCTGGGGATGTGGCTCAGTGGTCAGGTGTCCCTGAGTTCAATCTCCAGTACTAAAAAAAAAAAAAAAAAAAACCTATAGCAGCTTTATTCTCAACAGCCAAAACTGGAAATAACTCAAATATCCTTCCATGAGTAAAATGTGGAATACTAATCAGCTGTTTAAAAAAAAGGAATGAACTAGTGTTATATGCAACAACATGAATGAATCTCCAGAGAATTATACTGAGTAAAAAAGAGCCAAGCCCAAAAGGTTACACACTATACAGTTCCATTCATACAGCATTCTTAAAATGACAGGATTATAGAAATGGAAAAAAGATTAGTGGTTGCCAGGAGTTAGGTAGGGCATAGAGGTGAGAAGGAAGTAGGCATGACTGTTAAAGAGCAGCAAGACGGATCCTTGTGGTGAAGAAATGTTCTGTATTTTGACTATTACTATCCATATCTAGCACTATAGTTTTCTAATATGTTAACACTGGAGAAAACTGTGAAATGTATTCAGGATCTCTCTATATTATTTCTTACAACTGCTTTTTAATCTATAATAACTTCAAAATAAAAAGTTTTTTAAAAAATTGAATCACAAGGCAAGAGCATTCCTCTTTTTGCAAATTTTCTGCATTTCTAGTGATTATTTCAAGACAAGTCTTAGTCTTTAGCACTGCTGGAAGAAGCAAAACAAGCAACGCAAATTCTTGTTGGGTTTGCCAAGAATGCAAGGTTTTTTTGTTTTTTGGGTTTTGCTAATACCAGGGATTGAACTCAGGGGTTCTCGACCACTGAGCCACATTCCCAGCCCTATTTTGTGTTTTATGTAGAGACAGGGTCTCACTGAGTTGCTTAACACCTCGCTGTTGCTGAGGCTGGCTTTGAACTCACAATTCTCCTGTCTCAGCCTCCCAAAGTGCTAGGATTACAGGCATGTGCCACCACGCCTGGCTAAGAATGCAAGGTTCTGACCACTCTCCACTCAGGCCATTTCTCAGCCTTGTGTTTGCAGCAAGCAACCATGAGGAATAAGATCATGTTTCCTTTCAGCACAGAGAGTAGGCTTATTTATTGTCAACTTTGAACCATGCAAACCCACCAAATGTGCAGATTCATTTAGCACTATCCCTTCCTATAATCCCTCTAGGGTGAAGTAATAGCAACCAACATGACATGATGCTTGCTGTGCTATGTGCAGTCTTTTCTCTGATGCAGAAGTCTCATGTCTTCTGCAAGCTTCCATCAAACAGTTAACAGGCTCTAGTATATCCGTTTAGTTAGTGTAAAATCAAATCCTAACAGACATTTCTCAAACACTTCTCTAACATTAATCTCTCCTTTTTCTTTCCTCCCTTTTTTTTTTCAGTGGGGGGCGATGGTGGGGTAACTGGGGATTGAACCCAGGGGCTTTCTACCATTGAGCTACATCCCCATCCTTTTTTTTTTTTATTTTGAAACAGGATCTCACTAAATTACTGAGTATCGCCTTGAACTTTCAATCCTCTTGCCTCGGCCTCCAGAGCAGCCACTACCCCAATACCAATCTCTCTTTTAAAATAACACTGAGGTCAGAGCCTTCAGTAAGCAGTGCTGTCTAATAACACTGTTTTCTTTTCACTGTATTTATTTTTATAATTACCTTACATGGCAACTGTCATAGGATTATAAAACTTCCTTAAAGAAATTTAACTTCAACCTGGCACAGTGGTGCACACCTGTAATCCCAGCTGCTTGGAAGACTGAGGCAGGAGAGTTTAAAGTTCCAGGTCAGCCTTGGCAATTTAGGGAGACCCCCAAATTCGGGCTGGGGTTATGGCGCAGTGGTAGCAAGCACTGCTATATTCCAATCAAACTGAATTGCTAAGTGGCCCTACATGTACCTTGTTTCACAGACAGTACCTATTACTGAAACCCTTTTTCACAGGGAATCCTGGTATCCATCCTCATTCTTCATTACAGAAATCCTTTCAGCAGTCTGATCTTCCATGCCTACAACCCTTCCCCAGAACAATGAGGAAACATTATGAGCGAATAAAGTACGACTTCACAGAAAGCTTCATCAGACAGAATTAACTTTTTAAAGTTTATGAATATGACCCACTGACAGCTAAAGAAATGGCTAAATTTGCCTGAAAATCTCTTGACAATATAACTACAAGTTTTCCTTATGTAGGATAAATCCCCTATTCTGGAAATTCCCATGGAACTTTATGTGTGTCTTTATGATGCGCTCAAAGGCTCAGGCCATTTTCTAAAATGCTCTTCCAAAATATATATTTTACCTTATTAAACCTATACAATGTAAGCCTGTGAAAATCAAGGCTCTTATGATTTACCTCTGTAGCTCACAGCAAACATGCAGTAATAAAACTGCCTGTTCAATATTCCCTTATTTCTGTTTGACAGTTTAGGTTTCAAGATAGACACTTCAGAGATGGGGGATGTAGCTCAGTGGTAGAGCGCTTAACTAGGCATGTGTGATCGAGGCTCTGGGTGATGGCAGGCGGGGAGGGGAGAAGCGCTTCATATTAAGTCCTGTGACCATCAGAATACACTTATGATATGTCTCCATACTTATTATATTTCCTTTTTTATAGATGCGAAACCGAGGATAAGTGACTTGCCTTGGGTCACACTGCTAACAAGATGTAAAGGCAGGATTCAATCTCAGGTCTTTGTAGACTTACGCTTGGCCCCCAGTGATTCCGGAAGAGCCCTCTTCCCGGTGCTGATGTCTGCCCCGCCTCCCCAAGGGCTGCGCGAACCCACCAGGAGCCTCCGTTGGCTTCCCACAACCGTCTATAGGGGGCTAGAGGCTCCGAGCCCGCTGGGCCGTCAGTCGGCACAGGCTCTGCAGGCGCAGCAAATGGAGGCGCTCAAAGGCTGAGCCTCAGCCCGAAACCTTAGGGGACTATGGTGGGACAGGGGCCCACCTGCTCAAAGCTGGCTCCTCGTCGCTAGGCTCTTCAACTGCGTAGGGGTCGTAGTCATCCTGGAGCCGATTCATGGCGGCCAAAAGCAGCCTACACCGTCCAAACCTGTCCGCAGCGTCTGTTTACCTTCCCTAAAGTTTCCCCAACTTCATTTCCGCCAGCACTTCCGCTCCTCCCTGCGCGCCTGCGCAGTCCGTCCCAGCGAGGTGTGGGGCAGTGGGGCAGGGGATGCAGTGGAGAGAATTCAATTCCTTTCGCAGCTTCTTCTTAGGTGAAAAATATCTTGTAAAGGAAAAGAATGAACAGTACCTTCAGAAGTGACAGTCTCTGGGGCTGGGGTTGTGGCTTGGCAGAGAGATTGCCTTGCACATGTGAGGCACTGGGTTCGATTCTCAGCACCACATAAAAATAAAGATGTGTCCGTCTGTGACTAAAAAAAAAATTTCTTTAAAAACAAGTGGCAGTCTCAGATGAATCCTCTACAGTTAGTGTCTTACTTGACCTACGAAGCAGAGATCTAGAAGCTAGTCCAAATTCTGTAGTTCCCGAGACTGGAGCGCGCAAGTGTCTCCCACCTCCTCACCTCGAACCCTTTTATCTTTTATCACCTGGCTTTCTGCCTCTCCACACTATTGGGTCCCCATTTTGACTTCTGATCCAGCTTTCTTAACAAAACCTCCCTTTTCCTGGTCTCAGTCCCAACTCTTGTTCAGCCTTCAGTCAATTCCACTCCCGTGTCACATAAAACTGTTTACATAAATTTGTTATGCTTTTCTTGTTAACCTACTTTGGTATGGTGGTGTGGGCCATGACCCTTTATAGGGGACAGAAGGTGGATCACCCCCTTTCCCGCCTCTAAAATACTCTCTTGTGAGTCACACTGGTAGGAAGGAGAAATCTGTAGGGGAATGTATTTTTGTCCTTTTCTAGGAATCATAGCCCTCTTTAGGGATATACCCTTATACTCCACAAAAGTTGGGCCAATTACTTTCATATACCCATAAATTTGTAACTAAGAGATTCTAAGAAGTTGGCAGTGGTCCTAGAACCTGTACACTCTGAAGGTGAGACTGCCATTTTGGGCTCGCTATTTGAGGTTCTATGTGTTGTTGATGGGCAAAGAGAAACTATCATATAGAGCAGAGAAACAGAAGATATAAGGGTAGGTAGAAAGGAGGTATATAGGACAAAACAAAATTGGCCATGAGCCTGTCACGGTAGCGCAGGCCTGTAATCCCAGCACTTTGGGAGGCTGAGACAGGAGAATTGCAAATTCAAAGCCAGACTCAGCAATGGTGAGGTGCTAAGCAACTCAGTGAGACCCTGTCTCTAAATAAAACACAAAATAGGGCTGGGTATGTGGCTCAATGGTCAAGTATCCCGGAGTTCAATCCCTAGTACCAAAAAAAAAAGGGCCATGGATTTAAAGTTCTACACTCATATGGATTAAAGTCCAGATTTAAAGGTCACTTTCACATACTTGATTTCAAATGACACTATTAAATCAATTATTAGACTTTATCTTCAGGTCCATCAATAACTTCTTTCCTGACCTAGACCTAAAAGAAAAGCAGGTAAGAAAATGCCTTTGCTCAACTTAGGATCTGATTATCTACATCATACTCCAAACCAAAACCAAACCCTCAACACTACATCATTGTAATATTGTTTGAAAAACAGAACAATAAAATCCCTAGTGGGGAAATTATTAGGGTTTTTTTTTTAACCAAGAACAAAGAAGAAAATGATCCCTAGTATTGTAGCATGGAGTGTGGAATTGGGTGGATTCTTTGTCTAGTGAATTCAAAGAATGAAATCCACATTGAGAGCAAAGTAACAGGATTTATTAGAGTAACAGAAAGCAGAACTCATGCAGGGGAAGGTATCTGTTGTCTAAAGGTTTACATGAGTCTACAGAGTTAAAGAAGTTAGCCCCTGATCCAATCCTGGATAAGGCACTCAGTGTCCACAAACTCTTGATTCACACTTTGGTCCAATTAGGTTACTGTGCCCTTTTTTAGAGGGGGTATAGGCACTGGCAACAGATGTCTCACTAGCTATCAGTTTTTTTGCTTACAAAGGAATAGGCCTGAACTTGATGAGGCCTGGCTTATGTCTGTGGTCGCTCAGCCCCATTACACAGAAAAACCTGACTTTGGAGGGGCCCAAGTTTCCTATCTGCCTGTTATGGTTCAGATGTGAGGTGTCCCCAAAAAGCTTATGTCTGAGGCAATGCAAGAAGGTTCAGAAGAGAAATGATTGGGTAGTAAGTGTCTTAACCCAATCAGTGATCTAATCCCCTTATAGGGATTAACTGAGTGGTAACTGAAGTGGTAGGGTGTGGCTGGAGGAGGTGGGAATTGGGACGTGACTTTAGGTATATATTTGTATCTGGAGAGTGAAGTCTCTCTGCTTCTTTTTTTTGGGGGGGGGGGAGTACCGAGGATTCAACTCAGGGGCACTCAAGACCACTGAGCCACATCCCCAACCATTTTTTGTATTTTATTTAGAGACAGGGTCTCACTGAGTTGCTTAGCGCCTCGCTGTTACCGAGGCTGGCTTTGAACTCGCAATCCTCCTGCCTCAGCCTCCCAAGCAACTAGAATTACAAGTGTTCGCCCCTGCGCCCAGCTCTCTCTCCTTCTTGATCCTTGTGATGTGAGCTGCTTCCCTCCACTACACTTTCCAGCCTCACTTCAATCTCTGAGGAATGGAGCCGCCCTTTTATGGACTAAGACCTCTGAAACCATGAGCCCTGGAATAAAGTTTTCTGCCTCTACAGTTGTGCTGGTTGGGTCTTTAAGTGACAGCAGTGGAAAAAAGCTGACTAAACCACTGCCTACCCAGTTTTTCTCCTGCCTCAGTAGGTAACAGTTAATATGTTGTTACCAACACAGAGGAGGACTAAAAATACCCTCTGAGGGGGAGGGATGGGGACATGGGGATAGGAAAGATGGTGGAATGAGATGGATATCATTACCCCAGGTACATGTATGATTGCACAAATGATGTAACCCTACTTCGTGTACAACCAGAGAAGTGAAAAATTGTGCTCCATTTGTGTACAATGAATCAAAGAACATTCTGCTGTCATATATAACTGATTAGAACAAATAAGTAAATAAATAAAAATACCCTCTTAGAGCATGTTTCTACTATAGATTTTACACATGTAAATATGCCTAGCTAAGACGTAGCTAGTGTGTTCCTCTCCAACACGCATACTCTATCTTGTCTCTCAGGTGTAGATGCTTTTCTTTCTCTCTGTAAAATCAATCTGTGCAATTTCTTTCTTTCTGAATCTGAAAAGTTTCTCATTGTTATACCCAATCAGCGAGAAACAACAAACTAATAGATTCATTTGTTAAAGGTTTATTTTTCAGCTGGCAGGAATGCAAAGCCAATTAGAGCTAATTCAAAGTTGCAGCCCCTGACTTGGTTTAACTTACGGATTATATAGCAAAACAAAACTGTGAGTCAGGCGCTATGACGTTTCTCCTTCTAGCCAATGCAAGCAAGCCAACAATACAGAAGCAGAAACTGCAGTTAGCTAAGCCCACCACCCTATGTTTGGGAAATAGATTGTAACACTGTTTAGTAAGCATCCTGGGTTTGGCAAGCATCCTGGAGTTGTTTTACATCTGAAACTTAGGTCAAGATGACCACGACTCTTTGCAAAAATTAAGTATGCTGATGTTTGGGCTAAAGTTAAGGTGGCTGACTTGGCTAAAGTTAAGGTGGCTGACAGTCCAGACAAAATGGGGTTTCTTAATCTAAGAGTTACCACATCATAATGTTAAAAACCATCTTAAATAAAGGTATCATATTTTCAGTAAAATTTGTCTTTCCTTGAAACAGAAACTCATAAAATTAAAACATAATTTTTTAAAAATCATGAGCCCTGGAATGGGTGGGCTGGGAGCTGTTACTTCTTCCTCTGAAGACTCAGGAATCTTCCTGTCCACAACCAGGTTCTGTAAGGTGTGGCACTTTAGCCTCCCAGGGTTGGGAACAAGACCCAGGAGAATTCCTGCTGCATTCAACAGGAAACATCCATTGGAAACATCCATTTGATTCCTCTTCCTGGGAAAGGAGCTAGGGCAAACTGAGCATTGAGTTTCTCTCAAAGCAATGACTTGGGCTGTCAGTCATCAAGGTAATAAACCAACTTGGTGAACACTGTCTTCCAGTCCTTGTCAAAGAAAACACTCTCCTCCTTGGGGAAAAATGTCATTTCTTCAGCCACTCTGCTATTAATGTCTTCATTTATCTCATAGCCCTGGGCCTTCATCTCAACCTTGATGCACATTTTCAGATGTTTGTATTCCAGGGGGAACAAGGGAACAAAATAATCAATGAGGTTTTGGTCAATTAGACTGCTATGCCAGAAGCCACTGTTCCAGTTACTGAAAACTGACACGGGTGAGGCATACTCCATGTCTTTGAGCTTGATTTCCCTCTTTTCCAGAAATCCAGGGCCACATCTGTGACCCTCTCTGCTTCAGTATTGCTTGCCTGAGGAATAGGAAGATGGCTTTCTGGTAGAAGACCTCATCCACAATGTGGTAATAGTTCAGGAAAGGCTTGATGGCATCTATGAGGCCAGTTGTATCTTGTTCATATCATCAAAGATGAAGATGGGCCTCACGCAGGTGCTCACGTTCCCTCGAATCTACAACTGTAACTGATCCTTATACAGGGTGATATTGGAGGTTTGCAGTGTGGACACAAACAGGTGGACATAGTCACTGTTCAGACCACTATCATATTCTCTGAGATGATCTTGCTGATAAAATTTTTTCCCATGCCCGTCCACCCGTGCAGGGAGAGCATGAGAGGTTTCTTGGGCCTTGGGTTGCTTAGGAACCAGACACAGAATTTAAAGTGACTTTCTGTGCAAGATGCTGTCCAAAAAGCTTGTTATCCTGATCCTTCTGAAGTGCCTCAGGCTGAGGCTCCACTTCTGGCCGCAGCAGTTGGTGAAGAGGCAGTAGAGGCACAGGTAGGAGATGTAGCCAGCCTCAGCAAGGGCAAGGCGCTAAGCAACTCAGTGAGACCCTGTCTCTACATAAAAAAACACAAAATAGGGCTGGGGATGTGGCTCAGTGGTAGAGTGGCCCTGAGTTCAATCTCCAGTACCAAAAAAAAAAAAAATAGTACGTACTCAGCCACTGCACTATTTGGTAGTGGAGTAAGTTTGTACTTTGTCCTTGTTTATTTCTTCAAGGTTAAACTCTTGGTTTTATCTTTTTCTTTTAGGTCTTACTGGGTTTAGTTGCTATGTCTGTTCGAGTTATTTATGATAAACCCACTCAGAAAGATGCCACGCAAAAAAACGACTTCTTGTTAAGTTGGTTGGGGAAATACCAGTACTCAATGTTTGAGGGCAAAAGGGGAATCTGTTATAATAATTGTGTTACGAGGATGAGCACTGTCCGGCAGGCGAAAACTGAAAGGGCTGAAATTTACTTTTTGCTGAAAGGAAGGTGAGACCTAACCGGAGCAAGTATCCGCCACCGCAGTGGGTCTCTCAAAGACCGCAGGGCGGGCAGCAAGGACCTGTCTTGCCCTGGGCGGGAGACGCTGCTCTACCCCGCCTGTGCCCTAGTAGGCGGGGTGTCGAGGAGGGGAAGAGACTGGAGTTCCGAGCATGTCACCAGAAAGGCGGGGTGTATGTAGATGAAACACTCGCAGAGGCTGCTGGTCCCACTCATCCAGAACGTCCCTGTCGTGTGGGAGCCTTATATAGGTGTTGTTTGGGTAGTTTTCCAAGAATTCCGTGTAGAACAAGAAGATCAAAGAGTATCAGGATGCAGAGAGCTCATGAGAGAGATGACCATGACTTTAGAGCGAGGCGGATACAAGGGTGCAGGTCTCGGCGGAACGAGAAACTCATACTTACCTGGCAGGGGAGATACCATGATCATGAAGGTGGTTTTCCCAGGGCGAGGCTTATCCATTGCACTCCGGATGTGCTGACCCCTGCGATTTCCCCAAATGCGGGAAACTCGACTGCATAATTTGTGGTAGTGGGGGACTGCGTTCGCGCTCTCCCCTGATTTTTTTGGTTAACAAAAGTAGACAATACATGATTAAGAAAAATATTGCTGCTTTGTAAGTGTTTGCTTTTAGCAAGCTTTTGCTTTTTTTTAGCAAGTGTTTGCTTTTTAGTAAGCTCGTGGGTTTTCCCCCCCCCCCTTTGGTGGCACTGAGAATATAACTGAATTGGTAAGCCACTAAGACACACTTCCAGTATTTTTTTTTTTTTCCTGCGGGGGTCCAGGGGGCACCGCTGGCCTTATTATAAGCCTGTGCTACCGCGCCCCTTCCATTTCTTACGCTGCTTTTGGCTTTGATTCTCCTGTCTTCGAAAGCGCTGGCATTAGGGGTGCTGAGGCTGGCTTTGATTCTCCCATCTCAGCCTCGGAAAGCACTGTTATAGGTGTGATTCACAGGACCTCATCTCTGAAAGCGCTGTTATTCTAAAGCACCACTATTACGGTGTGAGTCACCACCTCGGAAAGCGCTATTATTCCTAATTGGTGTTATTCCCAAACGCTATTGTTACGGGCGCGAGTCACCGTGCCCCGCCTCGGAAAGCATTTTTATTATGGGCGTGAGTCACCGGGCCGCCATTGCTGAGGCTGGTTTTTATTTCTCCTGGCTCAGCGTCCGAGAGTGCTGACATTACCGGTGAGCCCAGCCCTATTTTGTGTTTTATATACAGACGTTCCTACCGAGTTGCTTACCCTCTCACCTTTGCTGAGGCTGGCTTTGATTCTCCTGTCTCAGCCTCCCAAAGTGCTAGCATTCAGGCATGAGCCACCCAAGGCGGTTTATAAGTCGAGGTAAAAACCAAAAATAAACCAAAATGCCTAGGACTACAAATCATATTTCAATAATAACCCTGAATGTGAACGGCCTAAATGCACCAATCATGAGACATAGACTGACAGCCTGCATAAAAAAAAAAAAAAAAAAGACCCAACAATATGCTGCCTTCAAGAGACTCATCTCACAGGAAAAGATCCACAAACTGAAAGGGAAACGATGGGGAAAAACGTATCACTCACATGGACCCCCTAAACAAGCAGGAGTTTCCATCCTCATATCAGATAAAGTGGACTTCAAACCAAAGATGGTGAAAAGAGATAAAGAAGGTCATTTCATACTTAAGGGAATCAACAAGACATAACAATCATGAATATCTACGCCCCAAACAATGGCGCTTCTACGTATATCAAACAAATCCTTCTCAAAAACAAAAATCAAATAGACAACAACACAATAATACTTGGAGACTTTAACACAGCTCTCTCACCATTGGATAGATCTTCCAAACAAAAACTTAATAAAGAAACCATAGATCTCAATGAAACTATCAATAATTTAGACTTAATAGATATATATAGAGTATTCCATCCATCAACGAGCGAATACACTTTTTTCTCAGCAGCACATGGATCCTCTTCCAAAATAGATCATGTTATGTCACAAAGCCAGTCTTAGCAAATACAAAAATCGAGATACTACTCTGCATCCTATCTACCACAATGGAATAAAATTAGAAATCAATGACAGATTAAAAAATAGAAAATACTCCAACACCTGGAAACTAGTTAATATGCTATTGAATGATGCATGGATAACAGAAGACATCAGGAAGAGATTAAAAAAAATCTTAGAGGTAAGTGAAAACTCGGATACAACACATCAAAATCTCTGGGACATCACTAAGAGGAAAGTTCATTTCATTGAGCTCATTCATTAAAACAAGTAAAAGTCAACAAATAAATGACTTAGAAAAAGAAGAATAAACCAACACCAAAAGAAGTATAAGACAGGAAATAATTAAAATCAGGGCTGAAATCAATGAGATAGAAACAAAAGAAACAATCCAAAAAATTGACAAAACAAAAACTGGTTCTTTGAAAAAATTAGATAAAATTGGCAAACACTTAGCCACCCTAATGAAAAGGAGAGAGAAAACCCAAATTACTAAAATTCGTGATAGAAAAGGAAGTATCAACAGAGACACTACTGAAATACAGAGGATAATTAGAAACTATTTTGAAAATTTATACTCCAGTAAAATAGAAAACCCTGAAGACACCGACGAATTTCTAGAGGCATATGACCTACCCAAACTGAACCAAGAGGACATACACAACATAAACAGATCAATTTCAAGCAAGGAAATAGAAGATGCCATCAAGAGCCTGCCAAACAAGAAAAGCCCAGGTCCAGACGGATTCTCAGCTGAGTTCTACAAGACCTTCAAAGAAGAATTAATACCAATTCTCCTCAAACTATTTCATGAGGGACTGGGATTGTAGCTCAGTGGTAGAGCGCTTGCCTCGCATGTGTGAGGCCCTGGGTTCAATCCTCAGCACCACATACAAAGCAATAAAATAAAGACATTGTGTCCATCAACAACTAAAAAAATATTTAAAAAAAAAAACTATTTCATGAAATAGAAAAGGAGGGAGCCCTTCCAAACTCATTTTATGAGGTGAGTATCACCCTGATTCCAAAACCAGACAGAGAAACATCAAAGAAAGAAAATTTCAGAACAATATCCCTGATGAATATAGATGCAAAAATTCTCAATAAAATTCTGGCAAATCGCATACAAAAACATCAAAAATAATAGTGCACCATGATCAAGTGGGGTTCATTCCAGGGATATTGGATGTTCATTCCAGGGAGGTTGGTTCAACATACGGAAATCAAATAACATAATCCATCACATCAATAGACTTAAAGAGTCGTATGATTTTATCAATTGATGCAGAGAAGGCATTTGACAAAATACAGCACCCTTTTATGTTCAAAACACTAAAAAAACTAGGGATAATAGGAACATACCTCAACTTTGTAAAAGCTATCTATGCTAAACCCAAGGCCAACATCATCTAAATGGAGAAAAATTGGAAACATTCCCTCTAAAAATGGAAACAAGACAGGGATGCCCTCTTTCACCACTGCTATGCAACATAGTCCTTGAAACACTAGCCAAAGCACTTAGACAGACGAAAGAAATCAAAGGGGTATGAATAGGAAAAGAAGAACTCAAACTATCATTATTTGTCAACAACATGATTCTATACTTAGAGGATCCAAAAAATTCTACCAGAAAACTTCTAGAATTAATAGATGAATTCAGGAAAGTAGCAGGATATAAAATCAACATTCATAAATCATTGCATTTCTATACATCAGTGGTAAGTGCTCTGAAAGAGCAATTAGGAAAACTATCCCATTCACAATAGCCTCAAAAAAAAATACTTGGGAATCAATTTAACACAAGAGGTGAACGACCTCTACAATGCAAACTACAAGACACTGAAGAAAGAAATTGAAGAAGACCTTAGAAGATGTAATAATCTCCCATGCTCCTGGATAGGCAGAATCAATATTGTCAAAATGGAGCCGGGCGTGGTGGCTCACGCTTATTATCCCAGCACTTAGGGAGGCTGAGACAGGAGAATCGTGAGTTCAAAGCCAGCCTCAGCAATGGCAAGGCTGCTAAGCAACTCAGTGAGACCCTGTCTCTACATAAAACACAAAATAGGGCTGGGGATGTGGCTCAGTGGTTGAGTGCCCCTGAGTTCAATCCCCAGTACCAAAAAAAAAACATTGTCAAAAGGCCATACTACCCAAAGCTCTGTATAGATTCAATGCAATCCCAATTAAAATCCCAACGTCATTCCTTATAGAAATAGAAAAGGCAATCGTGAAATTCATTTGGAAGAATAAGAGACCCAGAATAGCCAAAGCAATCCTTAGCAAGAAGAGTGAAGCAGGAGGCATCACAATACCAGACCTTAAATTATACTACAAAGGTATAGTAACAAAAACAGCATAGTAGGGCTGGGATTGTAGCTCAGTGGTAGAGCGCTTGCCTTTCATGCGTGAGGCCCTGGGTTCGATCCTCAGCACCACATACAAAGCAATAAAATAAAGACATTGTGTCCATCTACAACTAAAAAAAAAAAAATTAAAAAAAAAAACAGCATAGTACTGGCACCAAAATAGATATGTAAACCAATGGTATAGAATAGAAGACACAGAGATAAATACAGTTATCTCATACTAGACAAAGGTGTTGAAAGATAGCCTGTTCAACAAATGGTGCTGGGAAAACTGGAAATCCATATGCAGCAAAATGAAACTAAACGCCTATTTCTCACCAGGCACAAAATTCAACTCAAAGTAGATCAAGGACCTGGGAATCAGACCAGAGACCCAACGCCTAATAGAAGAAAAAATAGGCCCAAATCTTTATCATGTTGGATTAGGACCATACTTCCTTAACAAGACTCCTATAGCACAAGAAGTAAAATCAAGAATCAACAAATGGGATGGATTCAAACTAAAAAGCTTCTTCTCAGCAAAAGAAATAATCAATGAAGTGAACAGAGAGCTGACATTCTGGGAACAAATCTTTGCTACAAGCACATCTGATACAGCACTGATCTCCAGGATATATAAAGAACTCAAAAAACTTAACACCAAAAAAACAAACAACCCAATAAATAAATGGGCCAAGGAGCTGAACAGAAACTTCACAGAAGAAGGTATACAATCGATCAACAGATATATGAAAAAAGGTTCAACATCTCTAGCAATCAGAGAAGTGCAAATCAAAACTACCCTAAGATTTCATCTCATGCCAGTCAGAATGGCAATTATCCAGAATACAAACAGCCAGCACGGTGGCGCAAGCCTGTAATCCCAGTACTTTAGGGAGGCTGAGACAGGAGAATCGCAAGTTCAAAGCCAGCCTCAGCAATGGTGAGGCGCTAAGCAACTCAGTGAGAACCTGTCTCTACATAAAAAACACAAAATAGGTCCAGGGATGTGGCTCAGTGGTCGAGCACCCTTGAGTTCAATCTTCAGTACCAAAAAAAAAAAAAAAAAAGAAGAAGAAGAAGAATACAAACAACAATAAGTGTTGGTGAGGTTGTGGGAGAAAAGGCACACTCATACATTACTGGTGGGACTGCAAATTGGTCAACAAATCTGGAAAGCACTATGGAGATTCCTTAGAAAACTTGGAATGGAGCCAGGCGTGGTGGCACACACCTTAATCCCAGCACTTAGGGAGGCTGAGACAGGAGAATCACAAGTTCAAAGCCAGTCTCAGCAATGGTGATGTGCTAAGCAACTCAGTGAGACCCTGTCTCTACATAAAACACAAAATAGGGCTGGGGATGTGGCTCAGTGGTCGAGTGCCCCTGAGTTCAATCTCCATTACCCAAAAGTAAAAAAGAAAACTTAGAATGGAACCACCATTTGACCCAGCTATCCCACTCCTTGGTCTATACCCAGAAGACTTAAAAACAGCATACTACAGTGACGCAGCCACTTCAATGTTTATAGCAGCTCAATTCACAATAGCTAAACTGTGGAACCAATGTAGATGCCCTTTGATAGATGAATGGATAAAAAAACTGTGCTATATATACACAATAGAATATTACTCAGCAATAAAAGAGAATAAAATTATGGCATTTGCAGGTAATTGGATGGAGTTGGAGAATATCATGCTAAGTGAAGTAAGCCAATCTCAGAAAACCAAATGCCGAATGTTCTCTTTGATAAGTGGATGCTGATCCATAATGTGGGGGAGGACACGGGAAGAATGGAGGAACTTTGGTTACAGGGGTAGTAGGGGGGAGGGGGCAGGGGGACAGTAAAGGTGGTGGAATATGACAGACATCATAGCCCTAGCTTTATGTATGACTGCATGTATGTTGTGATTCTACATCACATACAACCAGAGAAATGAAAGATTGTGCTCCATCTGTGTATAATGAATCAAAATGCTATCATGTAAACCTAAGTAGAATAAATAAATTTTAAAAAATAAAAATAAAATTGAAATTAAGGGCTGAGGTTGTGGCTCAGTGGTAGAGCACTTGCCTAGCATGTGTGAGGCACTGGGTTCGATCCTCAGCACCACGTATAAATAAATAAATAAAATAAAGTTTAAAAAATTTGAAATAAAAAAAACTACAGGGGTTTTGACTGGGAGCCTTTTCAATTTGTCTTAGTTATTGATGAACTTTTATTATTTATTTATTCACCTATAAGTCATAGTGAGAATGGAACCCAGTGCTTTATGCATGATAGGCAAATGCTTTACCATTAAGCTACAACTGCAGCCCTGAGAATTTTTTTATTAGAATAATTTCTAGAAGGCTGTTTTGGAGTATTTTGAATTTCAAATGTAAGAGTGTGATATGCCAGCATTTCCTATGAAATCAAGATGAGGTGTTGATGTATAAAGTCTAGAAGTTATCATAGTCCTAATTGCTGTATTTTGAATATTCAAAATAACCGGCAAGTACATTCCAGTTTTCTACACTTCACAAAATGTTTTTACAAAATTAGGAGTTGGGTGTTCCCTAATTTACTATTCTTATTTATCAAAACAGAGAAAAACATAATCTTTTAATGTAGTTGACATATTTTGGACCATGTCTAAATATTATTGGCAGTATAAACGGAACTGGAAATGTGTTTATTCATTATCGTTTGAAGTACAGAAAGGAAAACCACTTGGGATATTCAGCTGGGCACCTGTGTGTGTGTGTGTGTGCGCGCGCGCGCGCGCACCATGGCCAATTCAGTGTCAATTGTACTAGTGCTTTTGACCTCCTGACTCAAAAGGAGAATATATCCAACTGATTTTTTCCCTTTGATAGCTAATAAGTGATCTAAAATAAGAGGTTGAGTTTTTCCCATGGCTGGTACCACGGTTTAGAGGTATTTAAACTCTCCCAGAACTAGGGCATCCAGAACCGAGAACTATGCCATTTTGGTTTATAGCCTAATCCCAAATTTTTAAACTTTTTATTTGCGGTGCTGGGAATTCAACCCAGGCTCTCAATCAAGCTGAACAATATCTCTCTTGCTAAACTCCTAATCCCACTTTTTCAGTTAAGATTCCATGAGCAGGGGGCTGGGATTATGGCGCAGTGGTAGTGTGCTCGCCTAGCACGCGTGAGGCCCTGGGTTCAATCCTCAGCACCACATGTAAATAAGTGAATAAATAAAGGTCCATCAACAACTAAAAAAAAAAAAAAAAATTAAAAAAAAAAAAGATTCCATGAGCAGCATGTTTTGTTACTATGACAAAACAAATAGGTTTTTCAAAATTTGGAATCACCAAAATTGAGGAAGTGCCTACAGTTGATTTTAATTCGTCAAAAGCTTTCTCAGAGCCCGGCGCGGTGGCGCAGGACTGTAATCCCAGCATTTAGAAAGGAGGCTGAGACAGCAGAATCCCAAATTCAAAGCCAGCCTCAGCAAGGGCGTCGAGACGCT
>PVHX01023912.1:0-24897 GCA_004024805.1 Geosciurus inauris
AAAGATGAAGCCAGGCTGCCAATGTTGCTCAACACAATCATGGTGCCAGGCTGTAGGCATGCAGCAAAGAAGATTGCCAGGCCCCTGCAGGCTGCAAAGGTCCCCCAGAAGATGGAGTTCAACCCAGCTGCTTCACGTTCTTCCATGCCAGCATGGGTGGTGGCAAAGGAGAAAATATAGGAGCCATAAGTTATCTCCGCTCCAACATAAAAAAAGAAGAACAAGAAGAGGAGGCAGAGAAGGGTCTTGTGATATTCAGCTCTTCGACATTCCCGAGCAGATGCTTTTGATTTTTCTTGCCTTGAGCTTTTCTTGAAAAACAGAGCAAACAGGAAGACAGACACTATAAAAACATAAGTGCCGATAAAAGCATAAGCCCACAGGAGATTCATGTCATCAGGCAATCCAAACAGAGGGGCTGAGTCAGCTTCAGATGATCTGTTGGTGGCTGGAGGCTGTAAGTCAGGCTCTGTGTGGTTTTCAGCAGACACTGAGGTGCCCAATGCCAGTTTAGCCAGAAGTGGAGCCAGAAAGGCACCCAAGGCAAAACCAAAGTGTAAGGCCTGCATGTGTGGGGCTCCTTTGTCCCCCCAAATAGCCAAGATGAGGACATTACCACCTGCCAGTGAAAGAAGGAGAAATAATTTATGTTAAACACAGTAACTTTTTTAATTAAGAAGGCTGAGTATGTATTATGTGGCACGTGCATTGTAAAATTCAGAGTTATTGAACATTACACCAGACCCAGTTCTCTGATTAAGGAACTCTAACCCAATACCACTAGAGAGCTAAGCCTTATAACATCTCATGCATGCTGGAATTTTACAAGCTGATAAACCTCCAGGCACATTAGCAAAAGCTTTTCATGAAACAGTGCTAACACTGTACTGGGAAGTAATGCTAATATACCTATTTATTTCTAAATAGTTTAAATATATATGTAATTACTAGACAAACATTACCATCAGAAAGTAGCCACTTACTAAAGCTTTCTTGGAATTGGTAGCCACTTCAAGAACATTATTTACCTATGCATAAACCATATGCAAAACACACTTTGAGGAACCTGAATACTACAAGACTCTGGTGTGCCCATTACAGGGAACAAGAACATCTTTCAGCATCTGCACTCATCCTGTCTGAACACCTGCAAGGTGAAAGGCTGGAAGCATCAAGTGTTTGCTTCCTTTTTTAAAGATCAGATATTTTCTGATAAATGTATAATTCTACCCTGTAGTTTTCAACCAAACTAAGCCTGACATACAAAATATTTCCTTGTTGTATCTAATAATATTAGGTTGGGAAGGCAGGCATACAAAGCTGGATGTGGCCCCCAATAAACATCACCTGTGTCATTTGATGACACATGAATTAACTCTACTGCAGTGGAACAGGAAATTTTGAGAGGGAAAAGAAAGGAAACCAAAGTAGCATACAATACAGGTTTCTCTTAGCTTAAAAACAAGGGTAGAGTTTAAATGGGATGGCTGCTTCTCTTCTTTCACCACCAAATAAGGGTTCCAAACTTGCTTTGTCCTAGTTCCTTACACTACAATAATAAAAATCTATCACAATATGAAAGCTTGCTCCCCCATACTATAATTAACCACAGGAGGCGGTCCTTCCCTGTTTAGATTCTATAAATAAACAATCTCCCATAAAGGGGGTATAGGGGTAGCAAAGATGGTGGAATGAGATGGACATCACTACCCTAGATACATGTATGAAGACACAAATGGTGTGAATATATCTTGTTTACAACCAGAGAAATGGAAAATTGTGCTCCATAAGTGTACTATGACTTGAAATGTATTCCTTTGTTTTAAAAACTTTTAAAAAAAATTTTTAAAAAAATCTCCCATAGAACAAAATCCTTTAAGTTCACTTCATATTTGGCTGCTCAAAAATTGATGCCTTAACTGGCAAGAATAATTGATAGAAGGGTGATTCTGAATGACCCATTCAGAAAGCCCACGTCATTTCAAGAGCATTGCAAGTGACAGTTTTTAAAAATTTTTATTGGTGCATTCTAATTATTTATAGTAGTGGGCTTCATTATGCCATATACATTCATGCATGTAATGTAATTTAATCACCTTCCTTCCCTTCCTCCCTCCCCCAATTCACTTGCTCTACTCTACTAATCTCCCTTCTATTAGCAAGTGATAGTTTAATACCATCTGCTCTCCCAGAGATGACATTGAAGAAATCACTCACCTGTATCCAGAATACCTATTGAAGTACCGAGGACAGACATCATGACTATCAGTAATACTGCTCTTTTGCAAAAAGGAACAAGGTAAAGACTAACTGCAGTAACTAACATTGACATCCCTGAAAAGAAAAGTTAAAAAGCAGCTGTTAGGAAACAGTATGAAGCCAGGCAACTCGGGAGACTGAAGCAGGAAGATCGCAAGTTCAAAGTCAACCTCAGCAACATAGCAAATCCCTGTCTCAAAACACAAAAATAAAAAGGGCTAGGGACATGGCTCAATGGTAAAGTGCCCCTAGGTTCCATACCTGATACCAAAAAAAAAGAAAAAGAAAAAAGAAAGGAAGAAAGAAATAGTATGCATCATGGTAATCACCATAAAAACTTCCCATGCAAAATAAAGTCAAATTAAAACTGTGTAATCATGAGCAGATGAGGATTGCAAGCAGCTCTTACAAGACATTATTTTATTTAAACCTTATATGGCTCGTAGACTATAAAATGTAAATTTTTTTAAAATGTAAAATTTGTATTTATATGACATGAATACAATTCAGCATTGATAATAACCAGACTATAAATTATACTACAAAGAAAAGTTTTACAGCAAAACAGGAAGGCCAAAAATTATTAAACATTTTACATATAAAATTTTTTTTAAATTTTAGATAGAAGTTAACAGTGTAAAAAGTCAAAAAGAAAATGTAATCAATATAGTAGAAATTTACTAATAATTTTTAGAAATATGGAGAGAAATACAAGTAATACATTTTTTCAACCTGCTTTGGAATTAAAAGAGCTTCTTTATATATTCATCAGCAATAAATTATTATCCTTGCTTCCAAAGGAATTTTATCACATTAATCCGAATCTTAAAAATATGTCAACTTATCCCAAAAAGGAGTATATTAAAAGCTTTGCCATGTGCTGGGGTTGTGACTCAGTGCAGAGCGCTTGCCTAACACTTGTGAGGCACTGGGTTCGATCCTCAGCACTGCATAAAAATAAATAAATAAAAGGTATTGTGTCCATCTAGAACTAAAAAAAAAATACATGTTTTTTTTTGTAGGGACAAAAATGTAGCCTACTTCAGTTCACTCACATCCCCTGTCATTTTCAATCCAGAGTCCATAGAGCCTGGACAGGCTCCAGGAGCTCATTTTCTGTGGCCCTAGGAAATCTGCCCCACACCCTGAGGAGCAGAGCCTTTTGGACAACCAGTGCATGATCCTACAGTGGTACCTAAATTACAATGCAGGTCTAGAAGGCCAAGGATTGCTAACACACACACTGTAGGGCTGATCTAAGTTTCCAGAGGGCCCAGCACAGATTCCCCTGAACTGCCAAGGTGAGAGCAGGAATCATGGGAACCTAGCTTTCATGGAGGACAACAAAATACCACCCATTTCAGGTGTCAACCACTTTGCAGGCTACCATTTTCATATATAGAACCATGTAGTAAATTCAATGACAGTTACAAAGAAGCAGAAATCAGTATTTACTTACCCAAGAGTAAAAAATTATTCATACAGTCAAAGAAAACGCCACCAATCATAGAGCCACACAAATATCCAGAGGCACGGCCCACAAAAATTAGAGAAAGGCTGCTCATATTTCTGTTTACATTCCTCGCCAAATCTTGAAAGGTGGGACCCAGTATAGCGATACCCAGTCCCTAAAATTTAAAAAGACAAAAGCTATTTTTTACTTACAGTCATTAAAATCATGTCCATCTAAGTGGTAGCTTTTTTCAGTTTAAAAAAAAAATAGTGGGAGGGGAAATGTTATTCAGCTTTTCATTGCTATGACAAAATACCTGACAGAAATCAATTAAAGGAAGGAAAGATTCATTTTGGCTTACAGTTTCAGAAGTTTCTGCCCACAGTCATCTGGTTTCATGTGTTTAGGCCTGTGGCCAGACAGAACATCATGCAGACAGCATATGATGGAGCAGAGCTGCTCATGTCATGGTGTCCCGGAAGCAGAGAGAAAGAGAGAGAAAGGAAGGCTCCACTGACACAATAAACCATTCAGAGGCTCCAAATAGGTCCCACCTCCTAAGCTTGCATCACTTCCCAGTAGCATCACCAACTGGCAACCAAGCCTTTAGCACATGGCCTCTGGGGGACATTTCACATCCAAACCATAGCAAGAGATTACAGTGTCATGGAGGAGATTACTTTCAGACCCACAATCAATAAAAATGTACAATGACAATACTGTTAAGATTAGAGCTATAGATTCTCATGATTTTTCTTGTATTCATGATTCTCAATTTCTAAAAATGATTGAGCTCTTCTGGCTTTTCTTTCTTTCTTTCTTGTTTTTTTGTTTGTTTGTTTGTTTGTTTTTTTGCAGTTTCTAATGAGAATAAAATAAAAGACCTCTGTATTGAAAGTTAATCAAACATAAAATTAAAACTATTCTTGAGAGGGCCGGGGTTGCAGCTCAGTGGCAGAGCACTTGCCTAGCATGTGTGAGGCACTGGGTTTGATTCTCAGCACCACATATAAATAAATAAAAAATAAAGATCCATAGACAACTAGAAAAAAACATTTAAAAAAAAACTATTCTTGAAATAGTCTTGCATGTTTTCAAATATACTACATGAATTAACATGAGAATTCAGATGTCAGAAATTTAAATTATCAACATATTATTTTCATATTCAATGTTATTAAAACAGCAATATTGCTGGTACACATGGGGGTCCACCCTCTGAACTACACATATACAATATTCAGGAGATAAACCATATAAAATCTTCCAAATCTACATTTTTGTTCAAAGAAATCTCAAAGCCACCAGGAACATAGTCTGTGTGGCTTCCTTAGGAAGAAACATACATACACATGCATAAAATGATTTCAACAATAAAATTTTACTCAAAGGCAATATATTGTGATAAATTAAATTTGGCCCAAAGCTGTCTCCATATGTAGCAAACTGTACTCTTAACTTAATAGGGCAACAAACTACAACCTAACCCAGCACATATTCTTAGGAAGTAGTTAAGCCTTGGCCAATCATATTAGCCAAACTTTTAGCCAATCACAGACTGCACACTCTCCAGACATGTCCAAATATGGCAAATGCTAATGCAACCTCAGTGGTTGCAGCTTCCTTCTCTGCCTATAAATACTGCCTATCCACATTGGTTGGTAAACTTCTCTCAACATTTATAGGTTCAGGGTACTGCCCAATACATGGATTGGTTCTTTGCTCAAACTCAGATAAACTTAATCTGTCTGAAGTTTTTTCTTTTAACAGACTGGCATGAGATATGGAATCTGAAGTAGACCTCTAGGAGCCCCAAGTGATCAAGGGACCAGCCAGGGTCCCTGGTGCTCATTGATCTCACAAAGCAACTGAGGTCCTGGGCAATTTTTCTCTTTGATTTGAGATCCACCAATTTGTGTTATCAAGCTTTCTAACTTTATTTTGGTATTTTTTGCTGGACTGAAACCAGGATCACATTGGATCTAATAATTAATTGGATTATAGCCAGTTACAGGCCTCAGGTAGGTGCCTTTTGAAAGTGGGTTCCTCCAAATCTAAGAAGTCCAGGACTCTAGGACTCTAGGAGTCTATTGGGATACCTGCTAACTTTATTCAGAAAAAAATTGAGCCCACAGCCCATGTACTTTGGGGATAAATTGGTTAACCTTACCAAGGACACCTTGGAATTATAATGGCCACAGTGGGGAAGTTGTCATCTAGATGGAATTGTTCATTTGAGAGGTGGATTAGAAAAGGAAGGATTCAAAGCACCAGAGAATCAATAATATGCATTTTTTTAAAAATTTTTTTTAGTTGTTGATGGACACAATGTCTTTATTTTATTGCTTTGTATGTGGTGCCGAGGATCGAACCCAGGGCCTCACGCATGCAAGGCAAGCGCTCTACCGCTGAGCTACAATCCCAGCCCCAATAAGATGCATTTTTAATTGGTAGACAGAAGCATCTAAAAAATTGCATGCATCCAAGATTATCTCTTTATAAAGTTCCCTATAGATAATGTGCAAAAATGCTGAAGTGTTTCTCACAAATACCAGTCAAAAGCTTCACCATCAAGAATGGAAATTTTTTTAGCCCAGAAAAACAATTTGCATCCAGATATTCTTTAATAAATTCCTGAGTTTTCTGTTATTTACCAGGTGGATGGACAAAATGTTGAAATGAAAAATGTTAAGATCTATTTTTGTTTAGATGTTGATGTAGATCTTTACATATATTGTGACATTTTCTATTATAATACTTTAATTGCAAATTCAATTGGCTTTAAGAAAAATAAACTCTAACACAAATGAAGTATTCCTTTGAAAAATAAGATCTAACCCATATTCTTTTCAATTTTATGTGACTTGAGTAGTCTTTGGTTCCTAAGAATATGGGTTGGTTTAATGAAAACAGGCATATCTTTAGGGTTTTCAGCATTCAATATGATACAGATACACAACTTTTCCTACTTAGGTTTACTAGTAAAATGAGTTACGTGATCTCTATAGTACAAAATTTGTCTGCCAAAAAATAACATGATGGGTAGCTGTTTGATGTCTCATCTTTACAAGCAATTCAAACATAATTGCTCATAATAAATGAGTTAAACATACACATGAAATATTCTCATGTAAAAGATGTTCTTCCTATACCAACATGATTTGCTTTTTTTCCTTTTTTTCTTTCTTTTTCTTCCTTCAAATCAAGAATGGACAGTTGGAGGCTGGGAATGTAGCTCAGTTTTAATGTACTTCCCTCTCATGAGAGAGGTGCCTGGCTCCCTCCCCAGCACCTTTCCCCCCAGTAAGCTCCCCCATCAAAAAAAAATAATGGAAAATTGGGGTGAGGGAAATCCATACAAACAACAATTTCATTCTCAGGGTGATTTAAAACAAACAAAGCTAAGGGGTTAACAATAAATTTTGCTCCCTCTACAGTTTCTTTGACACAGAGACTAAAGATATTGGAACTGTTATTAACATGTTCTGTGCCACCAGGACAAACTACAATATGAGACAACACAAGCTTCTGGAAGTTACAGTTTATAGACTTGCCATTGTACCGTTGCTGCAGTGGATTTCACAATGGTTTATATTATGGTTTGGATGTGAGGTGTCCCCCAAAAGCTCACATGTGAGACAATGCAAGAAGGTTTGGAAGAGAAATGATTGGTTTATAGCCTTAACCTAATCAGTGAATTGGTCTCTGATGGGATTAACTGAGTGGTAACTGGAGGTAGGTGGGGTATGGCTGGAAGAAGTGGTTCCTTGGGGGCGTGGCTATGGAGTATATATTTTGTATCTGGAGAGAAGCGTCTCTCTCTCTGCTTCTGGTCATCATGTGAGCTGCTTCCTTCTGCCATACACTCCCGTGTTCAGCCTCAACTTGAGCCCCAAGGAATGGAGACTGCTGTGCATGGACTGAGACCATTGAAACTGTGAGCCCCCAAATAAACTGTTCCTCCTCTATAATTGATCTGGTTGGGCTTTTATGTCACAGCAGAGGAAAAAGCTAACTAAAACAGTTTGCTTCCCATTGTTCATTAGATATGAAGGAATGTAAGTTCCAATTAACATATGAAACTAAAGTTTAATAGACTGAGTTTGAAGATTGTAGAAGGTTTGTGGAAGGTGAATTATGTGAAAGGAATTATTCAGGTGACCAAGCTAAGATTAGAAAGAAGGAATTATTTAGAAGTTTTTCTAAAAATTGAGTATTAATATCTAAAGTACATTGCAAAACTAGAATCTGATTCTTACTATCAAAACAACAGGTTTTAGCCATGTGCAGTGATGCATGCCTGTGACTCAGGAGGCAGAGGCAAAACGATCACAAATTCAAGACCACAGGCCAGCCACAGCCATTTAGCTGTGTCAAAATTATTTTTAATAAAGGGGGTCTGAGGCTGTACTTCAGTGTTAAAGTGCCCCTGGGCTCAATACTTAGTATCAAAAATGAATCAAAACAACAAAAAAACAAAAACAAAAAAACACAATATTTTGGGGGGATATTGATCAGCAATTTATTTATTCATTTATTTATTTATTTTGGTACTGGGGATTGAACCCAGGGGTGTTTTACCTCTGAGCTACATCCCCAGGCCTTTTTTATTTTCTTTAGAGACACAGCTGGGCTAAGTTGCTGAGATCAGCCTTGAACTTCCAATCTTCCTGACTCAGTTTAGCATGGTCAACTCTTAATTGGAAATTATGAAGGATTGTTCTCACCTTTAAGCTAACTATCCTCGAAAGCAAAGAATCTGTTTTACCAAGATAATCTTGAGCCTCATGTTGTTTTCTTCTGCTGCTTTATTAGATTTCTGATCACATAAAAAACAGTCCTCTTAGTTAAAAGAGGTAAGGTTTTTCAATAACTGTAATTTTCTGTATTTGTCTTTGAAGTGTTAATATCACTTTGATGAAATGACATACTACTCTTCATGTGATGATCTCTGATCTTATTTTGACCAAGTATCTTAAACCTTTGATATTTTTGATGAACTTCACAAATCAAATTTTGAATTAACTTTTTTCTTGGCCTGAAATTAATTTTGGAATTTTCCAGATGTGCCCTTGGCATATCTCAAAAGGATCTCTCTCTCTATAAAAAGATATTAAAGTAATTGGGCTTATTTGATATACTGAATTATATAGGAAGCAGTGTCAAATAAGTAATGCTAAAATTTCTTTATGTTATGTTTGTATGGATATTTTATTAATATGTGTTTCAGAAACTATATGAAATTCCTAGAAATCTAATTGTATTGTATTAAACCATCAGTCATAATTTTAATTATTATTTGTAAATATTGCATGCAAGAGTCTAGCACAGAGGCATATGCCTGCAGTCCCAGCCACTCCAAATGCTGAGGCAGGAGATCACTGGAGCCCAGGAGTTTGGGACAGCATGGGCAACATTCTTATTAAACACACATACACATACACACACATAAGGGAGATGTACAAGGGCGTAGCCAGCCAGAGAAAGGTGGTGAATGAGGAAGTCAGGGGCAAGTGCAGACCAAGGCATGAAGAGGGTCTTCCAATGAGGTCAACTTCCTGGTCGATGGAAGTACTTGTGTACACAAGCAGGGGACCCAATTAGACAAACACTTCCACATTTGTGACCCTAAACAGGGAATCCAATAGAAAAATTAAAATAGATGCAAGTCACAGGGGACACCAACAAACAACAGTGTGGAGAGTGTGGAAAGGGGAGGAGATAAGAAACGGAGGAAATTCCAGGAACTAAAAAGAGAACAATCCAAAACCTCCCCACTGGACTTCTGGCTCAGGGTCCCTTTCTCTTTGGAGAAGTCTGTTACTGTTACTTTTGCTCTTGCAATAAATCTGCTTGCTTGCTATCTTTGAGTCCTGTTCTTTAGATCTTCACTGAGTGGAGACAGTGAACCCAAGACCCCTAGAAGGTAACACACACACACACACACACACACACACACACACACACACAGAAACTGTTGTATGCAACAGAAATAATTAAATTTTCTCGTCATTTACATCAGTGTGGTTAGTGAAGTCCCATAAGGTCTTTAACCATGGCTATTTTCAGTCCTGTTATTCGCAGAATTAATTGTTTAATATGCTGCTTTCCTTATGCTGCGTTCCTTAGCCACTATCAGGACACTCTGGTACTCTATCAAGTGCAGGTTTATGATAACTTTAAGATCATTCCAGGATGCATGTGAAACCTGGTTTGACAGAACCAGAGGGAAAATCTGTGAGTAGGTGGTGGGAGAAGATGGAGGTGCTGGGGCAGAGTTTCCTATCCTTCTGACTGGGCTGGGGGAGTAACTATTTAAGTCATGGTATCAAACTCAACTGTTTCCTGGCAGATGATGCCAGCTACAGCGAACAGGAACCAGACATTAACTGTGCTCTTAATGGAATTGGACAAAGGTCTAACATGTCAAATGAGAGTGCACAGAGTGAAGTAGTTGTTTGCTTTCTCAGGACTTCTTGGAGGTTTCCATTCCCTATTTTCATCCATTCTACATTCCTAAGTTGATCTGATGTTTTCAGAGTTGGAAGCAATTTCCTGAGTCTCTGTGTTCTTAAAGTTACACAACAAAGTGACAAGCGTATGGAGAAGATTCTAAATTAATTTGTGAAGAGAACGTTCTCTGTGATGCGTAGTAGTGATCCTGTGGCAAGAGCCATAACACCCTGGATGCTGGGAAGTCTGGCATCAATAATTCCTGAGGGGAAGAATACTCAGCACACTATTCATCAGAGTTTGGATTTACATGATAATGTAGAAATTAAGGCTGCTCTTTTTGCTGCTGCCAACTTCTCCACACAAAGGATCTTCTTGCTGTAGAAATCTGCAACAAAATCCGTGAAAAGATTCAAGGTTTAGGTACACTAGTAAACTTGAAGCTGAAGTTGCCCCTATCCTCCAGCACATGCAGCATGATGCAATTCTGGCCTCCGGGGCTCATTCATTGGCTTTTACAACAGCTGGTCCTGTCCTATCCTTCCACTGAAATGGTGACTGTTGCCTTGCACACTTGTACTCCGCTTGCAGCTTCAACCTTGGTTGATACACCTAAGCAGATTCAGCTTCTGATGCAGTATTTGAAGAATGATCCCAGGAAAGCAGTAGAGAGACCTGAAGATCTGAAATTCCTTGCCAATAAAACACTGCATACTAGAAGTAGGGAAAACTCCGTGAATGTGCCCTATGGGCACAGGACAGCTTAAAGCTAGGGATGTTTCCTCTCCTTTCCACACTATCAGGGAAGATCACCAGCAGACATTGCTCAGCACAGCTCCAGGAAATGTCGCTTCTTCCCCCAGACTCTGACTTAGTCAAATTAGCCCAAGAGTGCTGTAACCATAACAGGGGCATAGCTGCATGAGGAGTGGGAGTCTTAGCTGATATAACTGTCTTTCGCCAAGAGAAGGAGCTCTGGAGCAAGATTCTGACTTTGGCCTGGGATCCCTTCTGGTGCTTTGCAGTCAGGAAGATAGTTAAGGTGGCCAACCACTTTAAAGATTGTTCTAAATTGTATAGTGAAGTTGGCCAAGGGCAGACTCCATCCTGGCCAGTCAATGGTTCAGACTTTGCTGACCCAGCTGCACAGTGTTCAGGATTCTGCCTGGATCCTATGATGTGCCAGTGCTGAGCTATAGAATGCTTGGGGACCTTATGGAACTCTATAAGGTGATCAGACGATCAGACAATCAAATAAGGACAAGCAACGGGAACTTCAGATAAGTTTGGCTACTGAGTTTTATAGTCAGCCAGAAAGCATTATCTGCTAAAGTAAAGGCAATATTGCCAGACAGGCTTCCAGAATGGGTAATCGTGTCATGACTCAGGTTGCCTCAGAACACTTCTGCTTCTGGCTGAATAGTTGGAGGGTGTTCTCACATGCAGAATAGTGTCTCACTGGGTTGCAAGAGGAGAATCACAGTTCAGCACTTTCTTGCATTGGTGAATCTTTAAAATTCTACTACAACATGATTGCTTCCTTAACAGCTGACAGCATGTTGCTGAATTCTTTGTTTTCAGTGTGAATTTGTAAAACTCAGAATTGGCCTTCTACAAGCTTTCTTTCAACCTACTTGCACTTATAATAACCTAAAGACAAGCCCCCCAACTGCAACTGCCGCAATGGCCATGACCTTAAGAAAAGACCTTCAGAGGTCTGATCACATCTCCAATCAGATGAAACAGTCCAGGGAAGAACTACAAAGCCTTGCTTCCCAATATGGGGTTCTTTACCAGCCACATTTTGATCTGACACAGCCACTTTGAGGAATGTGGAACCATAGCAGCAGAGCTGTTTGATGATATCTCACACCAGAGAGGTTATGATTTTGGATCCAGAATCGGCAAGTTTTCAGCAACATGGATCTACTGGAACAGCCATTGCTGATAGTGAATATAAGAGAAGAATTATGTCTATATGTAATCATGTCTTGGAGGAGAGATGGAATCACAATCCGAAATATAGCCATGTTCAGCCGGGAGTGGTGGCTCAAGCCTGTAATCCTAGCACTTTGGGAGGCTGAGACAGGAGAATCGTGAGTTCAAAGCCAGCCTCAGCAATGGCGAGGTGCTAAGCAACTCAGTGAGACCCTGTCTCTACATAAAACACAAAATAGGGCTGGGGATGTGGCTCAGCGGTCGAGTACCCCTGAGTTCAATCCCCAGTACCAAAAAAAAAGAAAGAAATACAGCCATGTTCCTTATTTGCAGAGAGCATGCTGATGGCACCGCAGAGGCTTTGCCAAAAGTGCCCTCATTCTTAGGATGTATTCCATGCTTGTGTAATTATATCAAAATGGACTCTACTGTCATGTATAACTAAAAAGAAATGATAGAAAAAGTACCCCTTTCATTTCAGAAATACTTTTTTCCAGAAACTGCAGTCTACCAGCATCAAGCTGCTTCTGTCACCATCTCCCTGGAACCTGTAGGGCCCGTTGCTGTCCTCAATAACCAACAGCTGGCATTAAAGGTAGGAGTGGTTCAGCATAGATCTAAACCAAAATGCCTTCACAAAATTCAGTCTTTCTGAATGATTCTTCCATACTACATAAAGTAAATCTGGAAAAGACTACAAGATACCCATTGATGACAGGACCCATGAGATGGAGCAGAAGGGTAAGCCTCAGAATGATTACTTCGCTACTCTGATTCTGTTGGACTTTTCTATCCTTGGAATATACAACAGCATTTCAGTGGAACCCTCAGTGAAAGATGCTAATATATCTATCAGGCCCCAGAACTATTATATTTGTCAGTGATCTAGATGATCCTTATTCCCAGCAAAATGCCTATGCTTGGTTTTAACCAAGTGAGTACACTATAACTTTCAAGAGATTGAACAAATTAGCAGAAATAGTTTTTTTTTCCACATGTATGAAAGATATAATGTGAAGTCTATTTATTCATTCATTTCTGGAAATTTTTTTCCCCTTAAAAAAAACTCAGGTGCAGTGGCACACATCTATAATCCCAGTGAATTGGGAAGCCGAGGAGGAGGATGGCAAGTTTAGGGCCAGCCCCAGAAATTTAGCAAGAACCTAAGCAACTTAAAATGACCCTATCTCAAATTTTAAAATTTTTAAATATGGCTGGGGATATAGCTCAGTGGTAAAACACCCTGGGTTCAATCCCAGCACCAAAAAGAAGGAAGAAAGAGAGGAAGGAAGGGAGGGAGGGAGGGAGGAACGAAGGAAGGAAGGAAGGAAAGTGATTCTTTGGTTAAGAATTCTCAGAATTATAGCAAAGAAACTGACTGGCTAATAAACATCAAGCTGATGTTTAACCGAAAATTAAGCACAGTAAGAATTAATTAAATACTAAGGAAGTGTCTTGGCATATTTTGCTGCTAATTCAGCCAGTACTGAAATTGTGAAGTTATGCAATTTGAATGAATTCCATTAAGAGTGACACAAATCTTATTACCCATCATAATCTATTTAATAAACAGTGTTATGCACCTGAACTGTAGAAACAAAATTGGTACTTAAGAGGATGTAAATCCATTGCTAAGCATGTCCTCATGGAGCACTTGGATGGCTGCATTGTCCTTGCTGATTCTTCATAGCCTCCATGATTAAAAGCTCTGTACTCCCAAGATTCATCATGGAAGAGATGAAATGCTCCAAATTAATATAAAACATCAGTGCGAGAATGATTCTAAAATTGTCCAACTGGTTAATAATCCATGTTGGGTTTATCCAGTCCATAGTTCTGGTAAGAAAATCAAAGCCATCAGAGATACATTTCCAGCACCTGCTAGAAATGATGTGAACACCTATAGATAGATGGATTTCATTCACTTGTCGCCTTCAGTGCACATTTTCTGGTTGTATGGAAACTCCCATGGAGAAAGGGAGATGCTGTAACAGTAGCTACAGTTACTAGAAAATGTGTTTTCTATACATGGCATTCCTGGAGCAATCTCCAGTGAGAGAGGAACACACTGATCTGCACAAGATGTTGAACAGCTTTTTTAAAACATTGCTAGAAACACAAATGGCATTAGGCAAAACTCAATGAATAGACTGGACTGCCTTAGTCAAAGATATTGCCAGTTGATGGCAATTGGATTCATTCCTACTGGAGAACATAGACTGACCCTTGTGAAGTACGTGCTGAGGCCTATGCCCCAGTGATAGAACCTCACAAACCTCCCACTCTATAAACTCTCACATGACTCCATAACGCAGGGCCTCAAAGCACATTTTCCTTCATGTCCCACCAAGTGATGACAACCAGAACTTCCATTACCAAGAACCTGGAGAGTGAGTGGTTGGAAATGACAACAATGTTTTGGAAGTAACTCTGTTGGAAAGGACCAAGCCATGTTCCTCTCTGCAGCAAAACTTCAAGGCCTTGAGTCTTGAAATCTACATCTCTCAACTCGGTGATACCCCTCCAGAATCCTGACACACCTGCTGGAGACCTTAAGGTAAAGCTGACCAAGGAGGTTTCTCTCCAGAGGCAGAGGGCATCCTAGACGGGACAGCTTTCCCAAGATCAGGGACCAAGACTTCTCCACCATCCTGGAAGCCTTATCTTTTCTCCCTTTTCCCTGTTACCTGCTAGACTAACCCTTTCTCTTTGCTTATAGGAAAATACATCAGACCATAATCTGTGGATGATTTTAGCAAAGGCTCTAGCAAAAAGTCAGAACCCAAATCAAGAGATAATTCCATTACTCCAGTGCTGCCCCATGTTCCCAGTGACTCCCCTTGAAACCACAAAGGAAGAGTAGAAGCGCTTCATGATATTCTGGACACCACTACTCCTTGCTTTCCTGCACTTGCTTGAAATAGTGCCCTGATGTTTCCAGTTCATGGCATAATCTCTACCAAATATAGTAAACTCATCAGGATGATGTCTGAAAAAATACATTTTGAGTACATAACACCTGGGGATAATCTATGCAGGTAAAAGACATTGCATGTATGATGTCACTGCAATAAATCCAGTAACATCTCTCTCCACTAAGTGAGATTATGCACACTTGCATGGTACCATAAAGGGAGCATGATCAATTTCAAGCCCTTCTCCAAGACATGTGCCACAAACAGACTTCTCTCAACTGATCAGTTGTCCAGAGTTTGTACCAGGCTACGCTTTTTACTCACATACACAATGTGCCCCAAATTCTCCAAGAATTGGAAGTACATTGAAAAATACTGAAACAAATAACCTTCAAGCAAGGTTTGTCTAAACGTTTGTCTGCCAGTTTACCTGACTTGGACTCAAATCCTTGGACAGAAGTAAGAGAGGCATCACACACTGTCTGCTTCTGTGTAGCCACCTCCTGAGCTGCTTTGCTTTGCCATGCCCTTCCGCCATGATGTTCTGCATCGCCTCCAGCCCAGAGCTATAGAGTCAGCTGACCATGGACTTGAACCTCTTTAAAGAAGCTCACTGTTTTAGTTTCTCAGCACAAAAGTTATCAAGCAATCTCCCATCTTCCAACTGGACAAATTCTCTCTCCAAATATGGCTCCAGATTCACATGTAAGCCACAATGGAAACCCTGGTACTTCAAAACAGAAGCCTTCCAGTCCTCCTCAGCATTTAATTCCAGGCTCAAACTTGGAGAGTGAACCCCAAATTCAAAATAGTAAAGCAGACCACTAAGGATAGAGTCAGTGATTTCTACAAACTGAGGCAAAAAGATGAACAAGAGCTTCTGATGGATCCTACAATGTTTCAGTGGTGTTCTTTAACTCCTAGCTGGGCATCGTGGCGCATGCCTGTAATCCCAGCACTTTGGGAGGCTGAGACAGGAGAATCATGAGTTCAAAGCCAGCCTCAGCAACAGCGGGATGCTAAGCAACTCAGTGAGACCCTTTCTCTAAATAAAACACAAAATAGGGCTGAGGATGTGGCTCAGTGGTCAAGTACCCCTGAGTTCAATCCCCAGTACCAAAAAAAAAAAAAAAACCTCCTAAAACAAACCATCAGGCTAGGCACACATCTGTAATTCCAGTGGCTCAGGAGGCTAAGGCAGTAGCATCACAAGTTCAAAGCCAGCCTCAGCAATGGTGAGGCACTTCGCAACCCAGTGAGACCCTGTCTCTACATAAAACACAAAATAGGACTGGGGATGTGGCTCAGTGGTTGAGTGACCCTGAGTTCAATCCCCAGTACCCAAACAAAACAAAAAAACAAAAACTCAGAAAACCTAAAATGCTGTAAAATATAATCATTTCTACTTTGTGATTTATTACTTCTGTTGTAAAGATCAGTTGTATCAGTTGTAAAGATACATTGAGAAATATTTAAGAAAAACATTAAAGAAGAAATGTATCCATGTACATATGTGAATTTTTTCATATGATTTTATCAAAGCGGACTTTTGGTTATGATACAGTTGAGCCAAAAACAGATTATCTTTGCATTTAAAGCCAACTGATATATACATATATCACATTTTATTCAGGCTAATTTTTTTCCACAAGTAGACAAACAGGAGAAAATGGTATAGGTTTTATGTTGCACATAGCATAACTACAGTTATTCAGCTGGGAATTTTTTATACACTAATATATTCTTGTTAGCCCAACAGGTGTTCTGTTCTATCAGCCCCTCATTTCAGGCTCTTCAGGAGTTAAGCCTAGAATAGTTATATAAAAGAGAGGAAACTGGATGTCAAACATTAGGGAACATGTGTAGAGAACCATCTCCCTAATCAAGGACTGATGTGTTTTGGTATGTTAGATTTTAGCTGAGGCCTGGTGGAATTTGAGATAAGCTTCAAAGACAAGAATATATGTATTTGTTATTCTTTACTTTAGTTCTTGAAATTATGGAATTCATGATGGATGATATATATTTTTTTAAAATATTTTTTTAGTTGTAGATGGACACAATGTCTTTATTTTATTGCTTTGTATGTGGTGCTGAGGATCAAACCCAGGGCCTCACCCATGCGAGGCAAGCGCTCTACCACTGAGCTACAATCCCAGCCCTGGATGATATATTTTTGATTTTTACTTTTTCAAGTAATACTAGTACTGTTTATCTATAGTCAGCACTGACTAAAAAAAATTTTTTTTCAGAATTCAGGTTGGTGAAGATAAATTAAATGGCAGATTCCAAAAAGAACTAACTATACTTTAAAAGGAATGTGCAATCAATATTTCAAAGCTTTTTCAATAGTTCCAATGATCTTATTTGACTAGACTTTTTCAGAATTACTACATAAGGAATTTTAACAGGTTTTTATTAATGCACAGCTAAATAAATGTACAGTGAGGTCTACAGCTGTTTTTTTTTAAATGTTTATTTTTTAATTATAGGTGAAAGAATATCTTTATTTTATTTTTATGTGGTGCTGAGGATCAAACCCAGTGCCTTATGCGTGCTAGGCGAGCACGCTACCACTGCGCCATAATCCCAGCCCCTACAGCTGTTTTTAATGAAATAGCTTGTAATAAAAATGAACCTTTGCAATTATTTAATGTTAGTTAAGGACCCATCAACCTGCTGATCCATAAAGGGAGGGGGCAAGGGAAGAATGCAGAAACTTTGGATTGGGCCAAGGGGAGTGAAGGGTGGGGTGGAGGTATGGGAGTGGGAAGGGTGGTGGAATGAGACGGACACTATCACCCTGTGTATGACTGCACGAATGGTGTGACTCTGCATCTTGTACAACCCGAGAAATGAAAAGTTGTGCTCCATTTGTGTACAATGAGTTGAAATGCATTCTGCTGTCATGTATAACGAGTTGGAACAATTTTTTTTAAAAAAGAACCCATCAACTTCATATTTGCTAGACTTACAAAATTATTTTTTAAATGCATTTTGTCTTTTTCAACATTATTCAGTTGAATGTACTAGAAAACCCCTATTTCTGATTCAGAGCACTTTTAAGTTTGATCTCTGTGCCCCCAAATAAAAAGCTTTGATTATGTAAGTTTATTAATCCTGTTAATCCAGGATATAAATTTGTTAATCCTGTTTTTCAAAAGAGCTACCATTAATTGCACATAAACATGAAATATCAGGCTGGGGATGTAGCTCAGTGATAGAGTGCTTGTCTAGCGTGCATAAAGTCCTTAGTTTACTCCCCAGCAGCACAAAATACCCTCCCCCTGTGCTGTTTTCTGTCAAAATTCAAACTTATAAATTGCTCACTTGTGGAGGTTTAAAAATTCTTAGCTTTCAGTTTGAAATTATTTATTGACAAGGAAAAGATGCAATAATTTACTAAAATTGTTTTTCTACCATATCAAAGTACATAGTTCATGCCATTGCTATCAGCAGGGTCAGGCCAATAATGAATAGGTATGACGGTTCACAGAATTTTTAAAAGGGAGTTAAAGGAAAGTGAAGTGCATCCTTTGGGAGATAAACCTAAAAATGTTCCTAGTAATATTTCACATTTAATATTGTAAATCTTCACAAATTAATATCATGAAATTACCTGTCTTAGTTTGTCATAAAAATAATCACTTGGTTATAGGTTAGCTATTATTAACAGCAAAATTTCTTTAATTGATAGCCTCAACATTTTATAAACTAAGAAATATTAGACAAATTAATATTTCTGAGTGTATCAACATTTTTGTTCTATAATATATTATTTGGATGTCTTAAAATTCTAACATTCTATAGTTTGTACTGGACGTGCTGTTTTTATAATGTTTTACTTCTGTTTTAAAATTTGGAGTTTTTAAATGTATTTTTGCCTTGAATTGCTAATTTCATGAAAGTTCTGCTTTTAAAATTATTACTAGGTTCTAATAAATGAAAAATTAAACTTGAAAAAAGAAAAAAAAGAGTAATCGCTCACCCCCAGGAAAATTAAAGAATTAGAGATCAAACCCAGGGACCCGCTCACAGAAGGCAAGTGCTCTACCATTAAGCTACATCTCCAACACCTTATCTTTCATTTTTGAACATGATTTTAAAATATTTTAACTTAACCCTTTTATTTTGGACTAATTTAAGCTTGAATAATATTTGTATAAAGCAGAAATATAAATTTTAAAGTTTAAAAAAAAGGTGGCTAAGGGGTTGTGGCTGTAGCTCAATTATTAGAGCATATATGAGGCCCTGGATTCAAACCCCAGTATTTAAAAAAAAAGATGGCCGATGATACTGCCGTTTCTCTAGACACTGCCCACAGGATGTTTTAAGAAAACTTCTCAATGGAAAGAAACATATGATGTGACTTTGGGAGTGGCTGTTTGAAGCCATCCTGAATGGGTTGTTGGCAAGCAAGCCTAGCTGTCCCGTTGTCTTTCTGTTTAGAAATATGGATAACTATTTAAATCAGGCTTTTTTGCAATCAAATATATTCCTTAATCACCATCATGCTCTGAACAAAGACTATGACCAGTTGGCTCAAACACCACTGAATTCCCTTCATTCTGTGAACTTTGGATTGTTTGATTTTGATCAGTTTGGTCCTTGGAGATACTTGTTAAACCTGTTAAGGAGAGTACTTTGAAGTTTCTTCCTGATAGCCATCATCACGGTCACCCTGAAGTGCTGTATGCCCTCCAAGAATTACAACTATTTCTATGCTTCCATTCCTTGTGCATCAGTCAACAGAAACATGAAGAAAGCATAAAGAATCATCCAACTAACTTTTTGTTTTCCATTATTAAGATCAAACCCAGGAGCCAGGCACGGTGGTGCACGCCTGTAATCCCATCACTCAGGGAGGCTGAGACAGGAGAATCTCAAGTTCAAAGCCAGCCTCAGCAACTGCAAGGCACTAAGCAATTCAGTGAGACCCTGTCTCTCCATAAAACACAAAATAGGGCTGGGGATGTGGCTCACTGGTCGAGTGCCCCAGAGTTCAATCCCTAGTACCAAAAAAAAAAAAAAAAAAAAAATCAAACCCAGGGGCATTCTACCATTGAGCTACATCCCCAGCCCTTTTTATTTTTTTGAGACAGAGCCTCACAAAGTTGTCCCAGCTGGCTTCCAACTTGTAATTCTCCTGCCTCGGGCTCACAAGTCTTTGGGATGACAGGCATGTACCACCACACCCAGCTAGTAATTTGTCCTTTAAAATTGAGAATTCCCAATTTAAAACCATTTAGACCAAATTGTCAATTAGGATGGTGACAGAAAGAGTCCATGTTCAAGGTTTCGGTCAATCTCTCAAAATTGAGAGGCTGACCAAAAAGGAAGAATTTTTAAATTAAATTTGGCCTAAAGCTGTCTCTGGGTATAGGGAACCGTAGCATTCCTCAATATGACAACAGTGGAACTTGAGAGTATATTCTTGGAACAAGTGGCTGAGCAGCAAGCATTCAGCCTGACACATGCTGCAAACTTGAGAAATGCACACCCAGGGCGGGCAAATGAGCTGGAACCATTCAAGCTATTTCTCTATATCACTTTCTTGTTGTGTCTATAGATACTGCCTGCCTACCTTCCTGGGTGGAGCTTTTTGAACCTCACTGGTTTAGGTAGTACCTGGTTCCTGAGTCATTCCTTTCTGCAAAGAAACTGCTAAAATTGGCTTGTCTGACATTTTCTTTTTAAGAGGTATTAGCAAGAACTAAGAGTTATAGTTGGCTTTCAGCAAAAATTCCTTGATGCCTGTAAGAAAAACAAAATGAGGCGGGTGTGGTGGTGCATGCCTGTAATCCCAGCACTTTGGGAGGCTGAGACAGGAGAATCGCAAGTTCAAAGCCAGCCTCAGCAAAAGCAAGGCACTAAGCAACTCAGTGAGACCCTGTCTCTAAATAAAATACCAAATATGGTTGGGGATGTGGCTCAGTGGTTGAGTGCCCTGAGTTCAATCGCCGGTACAGAAAGAGAGAAAAAGAAAGAACAACAAAATGTTTCTGATTCATCTACATATGAAGAATAATTCTCACTGCAATACACTGCTGCAAATTGGCAGTATGCCTCCAGCCCAAGCAGAAGTAATCGCTCAGTGAGGATCTGGCTGTACACAGAGGCACTGTGCCCTACCCAAGCAGGACTGAGGACCAGGGTGTGTACAGGCCCAAACTAAGTATCGGGTACAATAAACGAAGTCTGACTTTTGGCTGTAATCAAATGACTTCATGCCTTCAAAGGACTTCTAAGCCTGGCACACACTGAGGCTTCCTATGCACCTGCAGTGATTTCTTTCTCCCCACCCCCCATTAAAACATTGCATAAAACAACTGTAGCTCAGAGTCTTTGTGATGCCAAATGACCAGAAGTGACTCCTCAGAGGACTCCCCTCTCCACCTCCCCAGTATGGCAGTGATCAAGGGATAAGAGGACGTTTCCACAAATAGTGAATTGAGGGGCTGCCCAGGAATTTGACCAAAGGTACTCCAGCTTTGCACTTTGCTCCAAGAAAAATTTTTGAGGATCTGAAGGCTTAGTTTCTATAGTACTGTGGGCAGAGTAAGACACATGTTCCTGGCTCTACCACTTAACTAGTTGTGTGATCTGGAAAGGACTTTCCTCTGTGGTCTATTTACTTCTCTGCACAATTAAGTAACTGATTAAATTTGATCAGGCCATCAAGGAGAGGAAATCCCAGAAAAGCACTTTTCTGTGGAGTAATTTGGGGTATGTAGGGAGGTGGCTAAAGACCTGGGCAACCCCTTTTGTCTTCCAGTTGTCTCAGGAGACACAGCAAGTCTTGCTGCAGTGGGCAAACATGTTAGGAAATCAATTTCGCATTTGAAAGTAACCCTCCACGATTAGAAACGTGCCCGTGTTTTAGATAATTAAACTGAGGCTGGCCAGACCACTAAAGTGCCCAAGGTCACACAGTGCGCAGGTGGCAAAGCTGAGACTGCACTGGGAAGGCCACGTTCTCTGCAGGGCGCCTGCTCCCGCCAGGCCTGGGAGGGTCGCAGCCCCAGCTCTCACCAGCCCCAGGAAGGCCGCAAGCACGATCACGGTGGTGAACCAGCGCAGCAAGTTCTCGGCCCGGCTGCTCTGCCCGGACACCCCCATTGTCTTCTCCTTCCTCGCGGGGACCCCGGCCTTATGGAATTCCAGTTCCATCTCTGGTTTAGCGGCTCCGGAAAGCGGTTTTGCTGCCGCCCAGCTTTCAGGCGCACCCTGGACTCTGAACATCAGTCCCTCTTAGGCCTTTAGGTCCCTCCTGGTGCCACCTCCCTCCCCGGTCCGTTTCGGGTCAGGTCCTCAGCAAGTCGGACTTTGGACAGCGTGCCTGAGGTGGGCAGGAAAAGCTAGCGACCCATCCCGTACCATTCCGCAGAAAGGCGGCTTTTTCCAAGTCAGGACCCAGCTTCAAACCCCAGGTAGCTCTGGTTGCCTAGGAGACCAGGGGACTCAGGCACAGCATCACACCTAGCTGAACCATCTTATCAGCGGACTAGTGTCTTCTAGCCTAGGGAGCTGGAGCTCCAGTTTCCTAACAGGTGAATGGAGGGGAAAGATGTTGCCTCATCTCCACCCCCAGGGTGGAGCCCTGGGGAGCGCAGAGACCCCAAAGAGCTTGCCTTTATTATTATTTTTTTTCAAAATCCCTGCGCGTGCGCCTTCTTCATCTGCGGTTTTTCGATCTGTTATTCATTATTCAAAAATATTTGTTGAACCTCGCGTTTCAGGTTCAACCACCCTCCAAATTTCAGATTTACAGATAGGAGGATTAAGAGAGTAAGTAACAACTTGTTCCTGGTCAGTCAGCGAAACAGTCATTAAGGGTGTAAGAGTAGCTCAAAAAACAAATCCGTGTCCAAAGCTACAGTTTGAAGCCCACACCTGCCCCAGTTCCTGCAGATAATTATGGTGTTGTAGGGAAATGGAACAGGGCATTGATTTGCTGTGATTGCTGAGAAGGAAAGGTCTTATCTTCTTTATTTTATATGAGCTTTGTTTTCTTTTGCTCTTTAACCAACCGACCACAGCCTCAAAATGTGAAGTAAATGTTTTCCTTGATCATCTCAAATAACCTATTCTACCTGATTTCCTCTTCTCCCCTCCCCGACTCTCATCCACTGAGGCTCTACAAATCTTTTTTTTTTTTTTTTTTAATCTTAGTCTTTGCAATCCAGCTCTCCAGCTTCATCCTTTGGGTCATTAAATCCTTCCCAGTTTACCTCAAAAATGTCTTTTCAGGGGCTGGGACGGTGGCTCAGTAGTAGGGCGCTTGCCTCCTATGTGTGGGGCACTGGGTTCAATCCTCAGCAACACATAAATAAATAAAATAAAGGTATTGTGTCCATCTGCAACTAAAATTTTTTTAAAAAGCCTTTTCAGTCTGCTTTTAATTCTCCTTTTCCACTATCTTAGTTAATATCCTCTTTTTTTTTTTTTTGCTTAGACTAATACAAAAGGTTTCTGGTTGATTTCTGGTTTCTGTGTGTCTGGAAATTTTCTGTGGGGATCCTCTGGAATGTCAAGGTGATGATAGATAACAAGACTTTTAAAAGTAGACTCAGGCACTCAAGATAGAGGTAGTTTGAGTTTTTAAGTAAAGCAATACTTGTAAAAAAAAAAATTTTTTTTTCAGACCCAACCCTGGTTTTCACACATGCTAGGTAAGTGCTCTGTGTAAGTTAATTATTGACTGCAGGATTTGTGCTGAGATAGAAATGAAAACAATAGGAATAAAGGGCTATGGGAACACGTGGCAGGAAAGAACTAATTCCACTTGGAAGAGTTGTACAATGTCCCACTTAGAAGGTGACATTTCATCTGGGGTTGTTTAAGGGTAAGTAGAAATTGCTCTAAGGTATTTTGAGTGATGAGAAACGCTTAGTACAAATGTACAGAGAAATTCAAGGGCACAGACTGTTTATAAAGCAGGCTCTGCTAAATGCTGGGAAAACATGCACACAGACGAGATGGTTTCTACCTTTATACAGTTCATAGATTAGTAGGGTAGACTACTATTAAACTCTCGCACAAAAGTGATGTGGCTTAATAAGCGTGGTAACAATATGAAGGAAAATATAGAGACTGTGATTTAAGGTAACTTATTTTAGTTTGGGGTCCTTGGGAAGATGTCTTCGAGCAAAGTTTGGTATGGTTGACGTACAGTGTGTCTAAAAAAGAATGGCAGATGACATGGGAGACCTAGGTTAGGGCCACACTATAGAGAACTTTGGATGCCATAAAAAAGGAGCTTGGGGCTGGGGTTGTGGCTCAGTGGCAGAGCACTTGCCTGGCATGTGTGAGGCACTGGGTTTGATTCTCAGCACCACATATAAATAAATATCCATCTACAACTAAAAGTATATATATTTTAAAAAAAGGAGCTTGGACTTGAGCAACTCACTTCTTTTGGCATAATGAGATTTAATACAACCAAAAACATTTTTTCAGAATATCAAGCTTCACATTAATTTATCTTTATCTCCTACAACTGAGCTCATGTCACCATCTTCCATAAACCTGCCCCATGCCTGTGGCATTCCATGCAGCAACCACCAGGCACCTGGTCCTCTCAGTGAGGAAGCTGAGATCCTGCCTTGTCTCCTCCATTTACCACCAAGTCTAGCGAATTTTATCCTGGAGATATTTCTAGAATCTGGCCTCTTCTTCATTGAAAAAAGCTGAATTATAATGAATTCAGTTTAAAGAATGAAATGGCCTTTGTTAGCAACTGTAGAATTAATGGTCATAGGAGGGCTGGGATGTGGCTCAGCTATAGAGTGCTTGCCCAGCAGTCAGTAAGCCCTGAGTTCCATACCCATCACTGGAAAAAGAAAAGTCACAGCAGTATTTATTTATTTATTTATTTAT
>PVHX01023913.1:0-24896 GCA_004024805.1 Geosciurus inauris
ATTCTCCTGTCTCAGCCTCCCTAAGTGCTGGGATTACAGGCTTGAGCCACCGTGCCCGGCTTTCTTTTATTTTATTTATATGTGGTGCTGAGGATCGAACCCAGTGCCTTACACATGCTAGGTAAACATACCACCAAATTACAACCCCAGCCCACAAATATCTTTATACAGGAGTTGGGGATATGAGGTGTCCCCCAAAAGCTCATGTGTGCAACAGTGCAAGAGGTTTAGAGGCAAAATTACTGGGTAATGAGAGCCTTAACCTAATCAGTGTGTTATGTTAATCCCTGTCTCCGAGTGGTGGCTGTAAGCAGGGAGGGTGTGGCTAAAGGTGGGTCATGCCTTAGGGGGTATATATTTTGTCCCTGGAGAGAGGAGTCTCTCTCTCCACTTCCTGGTGCCATGTCCCCAGCTGCTTTCCTCTGCCATACCCTTCTGCCATGATGTTTGCCTCACTTTGGGCCCAGACAAACGGAGTAGGCCACATGCGGACTGAAACCTCTAAAACCTTGAGCCTCAAAATAAACTTCCTCCTCTAAAATTATTTTTGTCAGGTCTTTTGATCACAGCAGCAAAATAGGTGACTAAACACCTGGCATATGTTGAGACCCTGGGTTCAATCCCCAGTACCTCCCCCCCAAAAAAAGAGAAAGAAAAATACAGAAATGTATAAAGATAAAAATTCCAAAAAAAAAGACAAATCCAAAATTAATCAATATTAAAGAAAAAATTGAGTGAGAGTTACAGAAATGTTTATACATTCCTATGCAGACAGAATGACAAAGACAATGAAGAAACTTAGGAAAAATAAGATCATGCTGTATATGCCTTTTTTTTTTTTTTTTTTTTTGGTACTGGAGATTGAACTCAGGGGTACTTGACCACTGAGCCACATCCCCAGCCCTATTTTGTGTTTTATGTAGAGACAGGGTCTCGCTGAGTTGCTTAGTGCCTCGCCATTGCTGAGGCTGGCTTTGAACTCACGATTCTCCTGTCTCAGCCTCCCTAAGTGCTGGGATTACAGGTTTGCGCCACCGCGCCTGGCTTGTATATGCCATTTTTAATAGTACTGAATTCAACTATACTTCAAAATAACAAAAGAAAATAAGGCTAAGGAAATTTCTAAACTTCAGATAATTCTTCACAAGACATACTGTCTCCTATAAAGGAAAAAAATGTAAAACATAAAGCAGCTATAGTCATTACACTTATTTTTTGGTGAGGTGGGGAGTGTTTACCAGGGATTAAACACAGGTGCTTAACCACTGAGCCACATCCCCAGCCCTTTTTTGTATTTTATTTAGAGACAGGGTCTCACTGAGTTGCTTAGCATCCCACTAAGTTGCAGAGGTTGGCTTTGACCTCACAATCCTCCTGCCTCAGCCTCCAGAGTCGCTGGGATTACAGGTATGCGCCACCATGCCTGGCACACTTTTTATTTTTTAAACTCTCACTTTTAGATAGTTTTTTGGGGGGGACGGAGGGAGCAGTACTGGGAATTGAACTCAGGGGCACTCAACCACTGAGCACCTCCCCAGCCCTATTTTGCATTATATTTAGAAACAGGGTCTCACTGAGTAGCTTGATGCCTCGCTTTTGCTGAGATTGGCTTTGAACTTGCAATTCTCCCGCCTCTGCCTCCTGAGTAGCTGGGATTACAGGCTTGCTCCACTGCACCTGGCTCACTTTTAGATAATTTCTATTGGTTAAGAACATTATTCTCTGTCTTCCTCTAACCACCCTTTCTCCATTTCCTTTTTTTTTTTTTTTTTTTTGGTACCAGGGATTGAACTCAGGGGGCACTCTACCACTGAGCCACAACCCCAGCCCCATAATGTCTCCAATTTGATTTTTAGTAATAGCTATTCTGTTCCTTGCTCTCATCTAATTTATTAGTTCTTCAATCTGTTTTCTTTGTTTTACAATCTTCTTTTTCATCTCATTCTGTTAATTTTATCATTTCACCTTTCAGCTTTATTTTTGCTGAATTAATGTTCTTACTAATTTGCTCCAAAGAAGTACTGTCCAGGATTACACACCTGTAATCCCAGCACTTTGGGAGGCTGAGACAGGAGAATCGCGAGTTCAAAGCCAGCCTCAGCGATGGCAAGGCGCTAAGCAACTCAGTGAGACCCTGTCTCTACATAAAACACAAAATAGGGCTGGGGATGTGGCTCAATGGTTGAGTGCCCCTGAGTTCAATTCCCGGTACCAAAAAAAAAAAGTACTGTCCAAAAGAACTTTCTAAGGTGACCAAAATGATACTAGCCAAATGTGGCTATTGAGCACTTGCAATGTGCCTAAGAATTGAACTTTCAATTTTAATTAGTTTCTCAAAATAAGAAAAATCAAAATGCCTGGGGATGTAGCTCAGAGGTAAAGCACCCCTGGGTTCAATTTTCAGTACCAAAATACAAAAAAATCAGAAAATTTTTCTCAGGTCTGATGGTTAGGCAGTCCAAAATCCAGGTTCTGGATGATTTGGTGTCTATCAAAGGCCTACTTTCTGGTTTATGGATGGTCCCTTTTAGCTCTGTCCCTGTGGAAGAGGAAAGGGGTCTCTATTGGGTTTCTTTTATAAGGGCAATAATCCCATGCATGACCTACTCACCTCCCAAGGCCCCACACTTCCTAACACCATCACCTTGGGGGTTAGGAAGTCATCATATGAATTTGGGGAGGATACAACATTTAGACTACACTTTAAACATAACTTAAAAACCAAGAATTTTATGTGACTTTTTCACATATACATTTAAAGTCTCCTGGCAGTTAATTTATGCCCAGATGGCTAATGATATTCAAGCTAAAAATGTTAAAGTTCTATAAAACAAATTTAATTCCTCTAGATTTCTAAAATTTAGAATCATAAAACAATTCAATCTCAAATTATATGTATAAATGAATGTCTCTAAGCTAGTCTCCTTAAGACTGTTTGTTTCAAACTTGAATGAATATCTTTTTTAAAAAAGTAATAATAACTTACCAAATCCCAAAGTCCAATTTGCCCATATTTGGCCCCAGCTGCTACCAAAATTCTAGTTTCCGATGGGTGGAGAGCCACAGAGAATACTGAGCCGTTGGTAACTTTATGAACAGTATGTTCACTAATGACCATTCCATTTAAATTGGCTTTGTAGCTACAAAATTAAAGTGTTACATTTTAAAAGTAAAACCGGTCTCAATAGTCAAAATAAGTAAAGGATGATTCAAAAAAGAAAATCATAGTAAATAAATGTTGGAAAATATTCAACCTCCTGGGGCTGGGGCTCAGTGGTAGAGCACTTGCCTAGCATGTGCGAGGCACTGGGTTTGAACCTTAGCACCACATAACGATGAAACAAATAAAGGCATGCTGTTCATCTACAACTACAAAAAAAATTAAAAATTTAAAAATTTAAAAAATATTCAACCTCCTGATTAACTGAGGAAATAAAATTAAATACTGAGGTACCATATTTCAATTATAAAATTATCTTTAATAATTTTAATGATGATATCAAAAACTAGGAGGCTATAGTTAGACATGCATACTTGGGCTAGGGCTATAGCTTAGTGGTAGAGCATTGCCTGGCATGTGAGGGTCAGGGTTTAACCCAGAACTGAAAAATTTTAAAAACACACACACTCACATGTATTGCTAGTTGCAGAATGAGTTCATATAAGATTTTTAGGAGGGGAAAAAAGGTTTTTGGAAAATGATTTAATAGTGTGTACAAAAAGCTATAAAAAATTCCAAAATATCTGACTCATTACACCCACTTCTAGAAATCTATCCTGAGAAAGTAATCCACTGTCATAGACACACTTCAACAAATACACACATATAATCACACAAAACTAAATGGAAAATAACCCCAAATACTAAATGAACAGAAAGAGGTTAAGTAAATTTCACCTATTCAATGAATTATTATACAATTATTTAATAATTTTAAAGACTCTAGTGACATATAACCTCAAATTTAAAAAGCATAATGCAAAATTGTATATACTTTAGAATACAACAAAGTAAAAATGTGAATTCACTCATTTTTTTCAACATTGAATGAATATATATTAGGGGCTGAATGGTAGAGTGGTAGAGCACATGCATAATGTGTGAGGCACTGGGTTCAAGTCTCAGCACCGTATATAAAACAATGAATAAAATAAAGGTCCATCAATATCTACAAAATATTTTTTAAAAATATGTGTATATATATATACACACACACATACATGCCTGGCACTGTTCTAGATTGAGACAAAATCTCTGCCCTCATAAAGCCTACATCCTATTGGTATTACATATGGTAACACTTGAAAGGAAATATACAAAAACAAAAACAACAGTTATTTCAGGATAGAAACACAGGGGCAATTTTTTCACCTCATGTTCAAAATTTCCTATAATATTATATAGCTTTTATAGCTCAAATGTCTCAAAAAATATAAAACCAAGGCAAAGAATTTTAACATACCTTTTAATGCTGAATAGCCCCTTTTCAGTGTTCTTACAACTTCTCTGAAACGTGAAGAGAAACCAAAGTGCTGTTAATATACGCATGGAAATTTCCTTAACAGATGATACTAAAAGCTATAAGCTCTGCCAAGTTATACCTTGCTCATTTCACCCCATGTCTGCAAAAATTCTTTAAATAGTTCATTGTTGTCATCTTGATTTTCAGGAATCATTTCTAAAGGCCCAGGAGGTAATAAAGGCTGTAATCAAAAATAAAAATTAAAAAGCTTATTGTTTATCCTTGCCCTAGAATTACAAATTCAAGAAGGTAAAGGGTATTTGTTTTATCACTACTTTACTGTCAACACCAACAATAGTGGTAGCACATCATAGGCATTCAAAAGTAATTGTTCAATAAATGAAAACCAACAGAAAATAACAGATGCTGGCAAGGATGTAGAGAAACGAACTCTCATTCCCTGTTGGTATGAATACAAATTAGTGTCGCCATTATGGAAAACCGTATGGTGGTTCCTCAGAAAACTAGAAATAGAATTAACATATGATCCAACAATCCCTACTGGATATATTTTAAAAAAATGAAATCAGTATGTTGAGGAGATATGTTCTTTGCAGCATTATTCACAATAGCCAAGATAAAAAATCAAACTAAAAGTCCATCAAAACTGAATAAAGAAAATGTTATATATACCAATGGAAAATTATTCAGACTTAGAAAAATTTTCATTTGCAGCAACATGGACGAACCTGGAGGACATTATGTTAAGTAAAATAAATCACACAGAAGGACAAATACTGCACATTTTCACTTATACATGGAATCTAAAGTTGATTCCAAAGAAGTAAAACTATAATAGTGTTACCAGAGCCTGGGAACAGTGTGGAGGAGGGAGGGATGGAAAGAGGAGGGCTACTGGGTACAGGGATGCAGATGGATCAGAGGAATAACTCTTAATGTTCTATGAAACAGGAGGACAACATAGTTAACAATTGATTTAATTAATTTAATCTTTGAAAATAAGAGATTTTTAATGTTCCCAAAACAAATATATGTCAGAGATGACAGATACATCACTTTTTTCTGGTCACTACACATTATATACATGTTACAATGCCACACTATACCCCATAGATATGTACAATAACTATATGTTAAAATATATATAAATAAAAATAAATGAATAAATGCCAAGTCGCCTATAATGTCATAATACATACTATCTTATTTTTTTTATGTTTTTTAGTTGTAGACAGACACAATATCTTTATTTTATTTACTTATTTTTATGTGGTGCTGAGGATCGAACCCAGTGCCCCACACATGTGAGGCAAGTGTTCTATCACCAAGCCACAATCCCAGCACCCATACTATCTTATTTAACCTTCGCAACAACCCATTCAATGATACCACTTTTTAAAGACACCATAATTCAAAGAAGTTAATTTGACCAAGTTACATTGCCAATAACTGGAAGAGCTAGGAAGGACTCCTATTAGTTCCGTTCAGTACTCAAGTGCTATTATTCTATGCCAATGTTTTAGAAAATACAGGTTGTAATCAAATAATAGGCTATAAAATCTTTTTAATTTGTCAAAACCAATAACTATAGTGAATGAGAATAGAAAATACCAAAATGCATCACATTTCATAAAACTTTTGTTTCACAAGAGTGTGTTTGTGTGCATGTGTGTGTTTGCAATGGTAAAGACTGAACCCAGGGTCTCATTCGTGCTAAGCGAGCCAACTACCACTGAGCCACATCCTCAGTCCATAAATATGTTTCTTATCATGGGTTGGTACTTCGAAAAAATTTGGAAGCTATTCTACTATGCTGCTTTCCGTATCACCTTGATTTGCAATTAGCTCACACAGCACCAACCTAATTAGCACTATCTTCCAATTTATAATTAAGCACTTAGATATAAAATATTAAAAACAGTAGGTGCTCTTGAATTAAAAGTATAATTACAAATCTTATTTACAGAACAAATTTAATAAAAATGTTTCCACTCACTGGTAGTATAAAAGTAAGCTATAGCAAGGGACCTTCATCACTTATATCACATTACTTATTTTTTTTAAATATTTTTTAGTTGTAGATGGACACAATGTCTTTACTTTCTCTTTTTTTTTAAATATTTTTTAGTTGTAGATGAACACAATACCTTTATTTATCTATTTTATGTGGTGCTGAGGATTGAACCCAGTGCTTCACACATGTGAGGCAAGCACTCTACCACTGAGCCACAACCCCAGCCCACACATATTACTTACTAATAAAATCAGTAACTACCTTTTATTGATTATTTACTAAGCTATTAATACAATGTAAGGAACTTTATAGATACTATTTCATTTAATCCTCATGATAGCCCTTTAAAGTTCCTATTACTGCCATTTTTAAAATGAAGAAACTAAGGCTCAGAAAGGTTAAATAATTTATAATAATTTACCTACAACCCCACAATACGTAAGTCCTACAGAAGTACAGAACAATCCAGTCTTTATGACTTTGAAATCTTACTCATCAAGCCATACAACACTCAAGTATTATTAATGAAATGCAAATAACTCAATATTTTCAGAATATTCAGTTTCAAACACTTTAAACTTTTCAGTATTATATACTGTATTTGCACTAATTCTTACATTTTCATCTTCTACTAATGTCGGCTGTGTTGGAGTTACTGGTAATGAAACTCCTGAAGGATCCACTTTTAGCAATCGCATTGACCTTCTACATCCAATCTCATTTTCTCTCTTCTTAGGCTTCTTTCTAAAGGAGCGGGAAAAAATTCTTGTTATACTCATAAAACAATAAAATGCATTTACTGATATTAAGGAGATAACCTACAGGAATGAGTCCCACAGATATATTCACACATTGCATAGATGTGTGTGTGTGTGTGTGTATATATATATAACGGTACTGATTTTAATAAAAAGTCTAGAAAAAACTAACTTAAATGTTCAGCATGCAGAGGTGAAGGACATAAAATATATTATGGCGTATAACTATAAAAAAGAATGAAATATTGGCTGCTATAGCTCAGTGGTAGAACACTTGCCTAGCATGCTCATGGCCCTGAGTTCAATCCCCAGTACTAGAAAAAGAATGAAACAGATCTTTGGGTACTAATGAAATGAACTCTTAAGTTATAAGAAGTAAAACTGAGGCCCAGTACATATTTACAAAAAAGTTACACATACATCTGTACATGCTGCGGCTACCTATAAAAGGAATATATATGAAACTATAAACTGTGGTATCATCTAGGAAGAAGGCCTAGAAAACTAAGGATGGGAGAAGAGTTAAATGTTTCATTGCATTCTCCTTCATATAGTTTATTTTTTATATATATTTTTAGTTGTTGATAGAACTTTATTTTTATTTATATGTGGTGCTGAGAATCGAACCCAGTGCCTCACACATGCTAGGCAAGCACTCCACCACTGAGCTACAACCCCAGTCCCCTATAGTTTACTTTTTAAGTCATACACATCCCCTACTTCTTTTGGAGGTCTTGAACCTAGGGGCACTCTTTTTATTTCCAGTTTGTTTTTGTTTTGTTTTGTTTTGTTTAACTAGGTCACAAAGTTTGTTTTTGTTTGTTCTTTTTAGATATATATGACAGTAGAGTATATTTTGACATATAATATATACATGGAGTACATCTTATTGTAATTAGGATTCCATTCTTGCAGATGTACATGACAATTCACTGTTCATATTCATATACGAACATAGGAAAATTATGTTTGAAAGGGTTGAACGATCAATGGGACATCTAGAAAGACATCAAATATTGGGAAATTAAGTCTGTGTAAGGTTTGAATATAGTGTCTTTGCTAATTGTTTTTTTTTTCGTTCTTGTCCCTAGGGGCACTCTTAATATTAAGCTACTCCCCAGCCTTTTAAAAATTTTTTTATTTTGAGACTGGATCTAAATTGCTCACACTGGCCTTGAACTTGGAATCCTCCTGCCTCAGCCTCCTAAGTCACTCAGATTACAGGTATGAGTGGCCAAGCCCAGCTGTCCCCTACTTTTTTATGCACTAATTTTTCATTGTTCTTTTCTTTTTCTTTTACCAGTGCTGGGGATTAACTCCAGGGTTTCACACATGCACTCTACCACTGAGCTAAATTCTGGGGACTCTATTTAAAAAAAAAAAAAAGCTGTTCATTAAAAAATATTTGGGAAAGAGAAAACTCAAGGTATTTTTAATAATTCATATTTCATCTCTACTAATGTCAGCTATATAGGGTTGGGGGTATAGCACAGTGGCAGAACACTTGCCTAGCATACTCAAATCTACAAAATTGACCCCCATCACTGCAAAAAAAAAAAAAATCACATACAAAATCATTAGTTATGGCCAGGCACAGTGGCACACACCTGCAATTCCAGCAACTTGTGAGGCTAAAGGAGGAGAATCACAAATTTGAGGCCGGTCTCAGCAAAATTAGCAACACCCTAAGCAAGACCCTGTCTCAAAATAAATAAAAAGGACTAGAGATATAGCGCAGTGGTACAATGCCCCTGGGCATCCTAACCCCAGTACAAAAAAAAAAATTCTCAGCTACACTTCATATTAGTTTAGAGGAATTAGTAATAATCATTATTTATTGAAGAATACTAAACCAGGTGTGGTGGCACATGCCTGTAATCCCAGCTACTCAGGAGCAGAAACAGGAAGATAGTAAATTCTAGTCCAGTTTGGGCAATTTAGTGAGACCCTGTCTCAATATTTTTAAAAAAAATTTTTTTTTAAATGGCTGGGAATATAATTCAGTGGTAAAGCACCACAGGGTTCAATCCCCAAAAGTGAAAGAAAAAATAAAAGAAAATATCCTGTATGCTAGAAACTAAACATTCAGCATTTATTGTATCATTTGATTTTTGAAAAAAGGATGAGCCTATGGAATAATTTAGGCTTTCAAATAGCCTCCTAGAAATCTATTCCTGGAGAACTCCACTCCTTGAAAAACTCTCACACATAACACCAAAGATTAGAATGTTTGGAGGAGGGTCTAGATGTATATAGCTTTGTGGTAAAGTGCTTGCCTAGTTCAGTCCCTAGCACAGCAAAGGAAAAAAAAAAAGTTCAGAGTACCACTCTTCATAATAATGAAAATCTGAAAATGACTCAACTGCTGTCCATTTATAGAATAAACTATGGAATATCCTAAAACAGAAAAATATGAAAGAAATAAAACTATATACCCCAACATGAATATTTTAAAACCAATGTAAAGATAAGCAAAACAAGCTGGGTGCAGTGACACACACCTGTAATCCCAACAGCTCAGGAGGCTAAGGCAGGATCACAAGTTTAAAGCCAGCCTCAGCAACTCAACAAGGTCCTAAGCAACTTAGAAAGATACTGTCTCAAATGAAAAAATAAAAAGGGCTAAGGATGTGGCTCAGTAGTTAAATGCCCCTGGGTTCAATCCCTCATACCAAGTGGGGGAAAAAATAGGCAAAACTAGCGAAGCCCTAAGCAACTTAATAAGACCCTATCTCAAAATAAAAAATAAAACAGACCAGCCAGGTGCAGTAGCGCACGCCTGTAATCCCTGCACTTTGGGAGGCTGAGACAGGAGAATCACCAGTTCAAAGCCAGCCTCAGCAATGGCGAGGCACTAAGCAACTCAGTGAGACCCTGTCTCTACATAAAACACAAAACAGAGCTGAGGATGTGGCTCAGTAGTTGAGTACCCCTGAGTTCAATCCCCAGTACCAAAAAAATAAATAAATAAAATATAAAAAGGACTGGGGATGTGGCTCAGTGGTTAAGCACCCCTGAGTTAAATCTCCAGTACCAAAAAAATACAAAACAGCTAAGCACAGAGGCGCAAGCCTGTAATCCCAGCACTCAGGGAGGCTGAGATAGGAGAATCCTGAGTTCAAAGCCAGCCTCAGCAATGGCAAGGCTCTAAGCAACTCAGTGAGACCCTGTCTCTACATAAAACACAAAATAAGGCTGGGGATGTGGCTCAGTGGTCAAGTGCCACTGAGTTCAATCTCCAGTACCAAAAATAAAAATAAAATACGAAACAATATGTTATTTAAAGATACATTCATAGATAGCAAAATTATAAATGAAAGAATGATTACCAGCATTTTGGGGGCTAGGATTATAGTACTGACAGCAAAACAAAACAATTCAGCATAGCAGTTATATCAGGAGGGAAGCTAGCTGGGGCAGTGGTGCACACCCAGAATCTCAGTGACTAAGGAGTCTGAGGATCAGAAGCTCAAGACCAGCCTCAGCAACTTAATGAGGTCCTAAGCAATTTACTGAGACTCTGTCTCAAAATTTTAAAATGTAGGGCTGGGAATATAGCTCAGTTGGTACAGTACTTGCCTCACATGTACAAGACCCTGAGTTCCATTCCCAGCACCACAAAAAAAAAAAAATTTAAAAAGGAAGTGGGACATAGTTCAGTGATAAAGCACCCCTGGATTCTATTCCTAGTACTAGGGGGAAAAAATACATATATATATATTTTTTTTAATTTCTATTAACTTAGATGCCAGGTATGTGGGTGGTGGGTTTGTATTACTATAAAGTTTTCAACTATACATGTATGTTATATGTACTTCTTTTGTACCTCTTATAAGTATATACTTAATTTTTTTATTTAAATCTCTCTGGATTCATGTAATGCCAACTTTACAGATAAGGAAAAAAACATGTAAATTACACAAGGTGGATACTACAATGCTACATGGCTAAATCAAAACTTGAACCCAGGGGCTGGGGTGTACCCAAATGGCAGGTTGCTTGCCTAGCATGCATGAGGTCCTGATTCAATCTAGAGCACCGAAAAAAGAAAAAAAAAATTGAACCCAAACTTGTTAAATTTCACAGACTGGGGGCTGGACTGTAGCTCAGCGGTAGAGCACTTGCCTCGCATGCGTGAGGCCCTGAGTTCGATCCTCAACACCACATACAAACCAATAGAATAAAGACATTGTGTCCATCTATTTAAAAAAAAAAAAAAATTCACAGGCTGTGCTCTTTCCTCTATTATATAACTTCCATACTACCAATTTGGTAACTTGATACTACTATCTTACAATTACTACGTGCTACAATTTTGGGTTAGTCAATTTAATAATAAATCACCAATCTTTTTATATATATTTTTAGTTGTTGATGAACCTTTATTTTATTTATTTATTTATATGCAGTGCTGAGATATGAACCCAGTGCTTCACATATGCTAGGCAAGTGCTGTACCACTGAGCCACAACCATAGCCCTAAATCATCAATCTTTGCTTATAAAAAAATAACATACACAGGGCACAGTTGCACATACCTATAATCATAGCTACTAAGGAAGCTGAGACAAGAGGATTACAAGTTTGAAGCCAGCTGGGGCAATTCAGTGACACCCCGTGTCTCAACAATAAAGCTGGGTTCATCCCCAGTAAAGGAAAAAATAAAAGCACAAAAGTAAAATTACTAATCAGCTGGCAACAAGACCAGTGATACTGTTTTTAACTCCTATGACAACTCTTCACACTTGAAGCCACATTTCATTAGCATCTAGCACAAAATAAATGAGCTAATGATACCAAGAGTTTTAGTTTCCTCATTTATATGTAGCTGCTGCTAAAATGCAAGAGATAATTCAAGTTAAAAGAATGCTGGAGTCCAAATCCTAGAGCTACTATTTATAAGCTGTTATGAACTTGGGCAAATTATGTCTCTGAGCCTTTTTCTAAGTCACAAAATAGATATATTATCTACCACGTTTAAAATTAAATGAGATAATACAGGGCAAATTTTTAAGGTCACTGCACTATGCTTCAGAGATACTCAATAAATGTTAATTCCTTCCCCTTATTCTAGAACCGAGAATGGAAAAACAGAAACAAAAGGATAGTCAGAAAAAAAGAATGAAGGAAGTAGGTGCAGTAAGTGGCACACACCTATAATCCCAACTACTCTGGAGGCTGAGGAAGGAGAATCAAAAGTTCAAGGCCAGTCATATGCAGTGGCAGTGGCACACACCTGTAATCCCAGCACTTTGAGAGGCTGAGACTGGAGAATCGTGAGTTCAAAGCCAGCACAGCAACGGCAAGGTACTAAGCAACTAAGTGAGACCCTGTCTCTACATAAAACACAAAATAGGGCTGGGGATGTGGTTCAGTGGTTGAGTACCCCTGAGTTCAATCTCCAGTACCAAAAAATTTTTAAAAAACCAAAAGTTCAAGGCCAGCCTCAGCAATTTAGCAGGACTCTGTCTCAAAATTAAAAAAAAAGTTGAGGATGTAGCCTAGTGGTAGAATGCCCTGGGGTTCAATCCTAGTAGGATTTTTTTTTTTAGTTGGTTTTTTTTTTTTTTTAAATATTTATTTTTTTAGTTGTAGGTGGACAGAACATCTTTATTTTATTTTTATGTGGTGCTGAGGATCGAACCCAGTGCCTCACACATGCTAGGCAAGCATGCTACCACTGCGTCATATCCCCAGCCTTTAGTTGGTTTTTAAGGTACTGGGAACACAATCAAGGCAAGAGCCAGTGCCATACCATTGAACTACACCTGCCAGCCCTGAGAAGAATCTTTAAGAGTAATGATTTTCTAGGCTGGGATTGTAGCTCAGTGGTAGAGTACTTGCCTTGCATGCATGAGGCACTGGGTTCGATCCTCAGCACCACATAAAAATAAATAAATAAAGATATTGTGTCCATCTACAACTAAAAAAATATTAAAAAAAAAAAAAAGAGTAATGATTTTCTGGCTGGGTGTGGTGGCACATGCCTATAATCCTGGTGGCTCAGGAGGCTGAGGCAGGAGGATTGAGAGTTCAAAACCAGCCTGAGCAATTTAGCAAGGCCCTAAGCAACTCAGTGAAACCCTGTCTCTAAATGAAACACCAAAAAAGGCTGGGGATGTGGCTCAGTAGTTGAGTGTCCCTGAGTTCAATCCCCAGTACCAAAAAAAAAAAAAAAAACAAAAAATGATGATTTTCTAGGGAAAAAGTGGAAATCTATGTTTAGTGGAAATAAAGATATTCCTCCATTCATAGCAACAGTAAATATAAATGAAATTCAGCTCTGGAGATTCTATTTGCTCCATATTCTCTTGATAAAAATGAGAACTGTAAAGGTATTAAAAGGGAGCATTCCCTCAGAGATCCCATAGGGATTAAGATTAAATTACAGAGTCTTTAATCTGTTATTAAGGTTACAATATCACTTTTTCAGATTATAAAATCACTCAAAATATTATGGTCCAACCATCATAAACCAAATCTTTTACCTTTTGGACTCAGGAGGTTGTCTCTTCTTTATCATTTCACGGAGCCTTGCAGCTGACTGAAAGTACACAAAATACATATACATATAAAAATGCTATCTTACAACTACACAGCTTAATTTTTTAAATATTATGGTCTATTCAGCAAATAAATATCCTTAAGATAAGATACCTGTTCTTGATGGTAGACATGAGATAAGTATACTACCCATAATAAAGGCAAGTATATAATGCTGCCCAGTATGCTGGTATTCTGATACTTTAGACAGAGCTGCTAATGAGGTTTACATTCTGAAATACAAAATTAACTCAAAAACACTATTAAAAATAACAAGCTTCAACCCCTACTACTGGCAAAATTACTTTGCTGTTTTCCAGAAAAAGAAATTCTTATATTTTTCTAAATCAAATATATTTTGATTTAGAAAATCATATTTTCTGTTAACTAAAAACATAGATTATGTAAATTTCTGATAGATTTTCAATTGTTAGTGATTTAACAATTTAAACCTTCAATTAATTTACCCGATACCCCGTGCAAACACACACTGAATATCTGGGAATCTGTTATTCAGAGAAATCAATTACTTATTTAGTAAAGTCAAGGGTTTGATATCTTTGCTGGGGAAAATTACACCCTCCTAAATAGCTATTCTTTTACGCAGAAATTTTACCCTATTGTGAAAATACCAATGTAAATTATAACTTTAGCTATGATTATAAAACATTAGCATATACTGGCCTTTTATCCTTAGAGCTCCCTATAGAAAGTGTACTCCCATCTATTCATAAAGTTTAAGATTTGAAAACAGTTGCCATGCGTATAATCCCAGCACTTTGGGAGGTTGAGACAGGAGAATCGCGAGTTCAAAGCCAGCCTATATGAGACCCTATCTCTAAATAAAATACAAGCTGGGCACGGTGACACAGCCTGGAATCCCAGCACTTTGGGAGGCTGAGACAGGAGAATCGCAAGTTCAAAGCCGGCCGCAGCAACAGAAAGGTGCTAAGCAACTCAGTGAGACCCTGTCTCTACAAAAAACACAAAATAGGGCTGGGGATGTGGCTCAGTGGTCGAGTGCCCCTGAGTTCAATCCCTGGGACCATAAATAAATAAATAAATAAAATACAAAATGGGGCTGGAGATGTGGCTCAGCAGTTGAGTACCGGAGTTCAATCTCCAGTACCAAAAAGAAATAAAAAATAAAAATAAATAAATAAATAAATAAATACAGTCATGGCATGTAGCTTAATTGGGAAAGCACTGGCCTATCATGCAAGAGTCCCTGGCTTCAATCCCAACACTTAAAAAAAAAAAACAAAAATCGGGGGGGGGCGGGGGGAGTTGCTATGGTTGTGGCTCAGTGGTAGAGCACTTGCCTAGCCATGTGAGGCACTAGGTTTGATCCTCAGCACCACACAAAAACATAAACAAATAAAATAAAGTTGCTGTGTCCATCCACAAATAAAAAAAAATTTTTGGTACGGGGGATTGAGCTCAGGGGTTCTCAACCACTCAGTTACATCCCCAGCCCTATTTTTTGTTTTTAGAGACAGTGTCTCACTGAGTTGCTTAGTGCCTCACCGTTGCTGAGGCTGGCTTTGAACTGGTGATTCTCCTATCTCAGCCTCCCAAAGTGCTGGGATTACAGGTGTGCAACACTGCACCCTGCTAAAATATTTTTAAAAAGAAAAGTTGTCTCCTCATTCCTTCAACCCACTCATGCTACTTCTTTATATTTGGTTAAAATAACCATTCATAACCTAGTGTTTCTTTGAATCTGAGACAATCAATAATGATACTATTATTTTATGTACCACCAAAAATGAGGGGACTGCCAATTATAGTTTAGATACCGGTTACAAATTACAAATATACCTTAGAATCAATGAAATATGGTAATCTCTTTCTATTAACATGAATCAGAACATGATCTATCAAAGATTCACTCTCCATGTTCTTTCTGTGAACTGAACACTGTACTCCACTGGGAATCTTTGAGTTAGTGTTTTCCCAAGTGCTTTGCAAAGGTTTCTTAACAGGCAAATACAGGGGCTGGGATTATAGATCAGTGGTAGAGCCCTTGCCTAGCATGTATGAGGCACTGGGTTCGATCCTCAGCACCACATAAAAATAAATAAAATAAAGGTATTGTGTCCATCTACAACTAAAAATAATTTTTATAAAAGAAAAATCACAGCCGGGCGCAGTGGCTCAAGCCTGTAATCCCAGCACTTAGGGAGGCTGAGACAGGAGAATCGTGAGTTCAAAGCCAACCTCAGCAACGGCGAGGTGCTAAGCAACTCAGTGAGACCCTGTCTCTACATAAAACACAAAATAGGACTGGGGATGTGGCTCAGTGGTCAAGTGCCCCTGGGGTTCAATGAAAGAAAGAAAGAAAGGAAAGAAAGAAAGAAAGGAAAGAAAGAAAGAAGGAAGGAAAGAAAGAAAGAAAGAAGGAAAGAAAGAAGGAAAGAAAGAAGGAAAGAAAGAAAGGAAAGAAAGAAAGAAGGAAAGAAAGAAAGAAGGAAAGAAAGAAGGAAAGAAAGAAAGGAAAGAAAGAAAGAAGGAAAGAAAGAAAGAAGGAAAGAAAGAAGGAAAGAAGGAAAAAAAGAAAGAAGGAAAGAAAGAAAGAAAGAAAGGAGGAAAGAAAGAAAGAAAGGAGGAAAGAAAGGAAGAAAGGAAGGAAGAAAGGAAGGAAAGGAAGGAAAGGAAGGAAAGGAAGGAAGGAAGGAAGGAAGAAAAAGAAAAAACACAAGCCGGGCACGGTGGCACAAGCCTGTAATCCCAGTACATAGGGAGGCTGAGACAGGAGAATAGCGAGTTCAAAGCCAGCCTCAGCCACGGCGAGGCTCTAAGCAACTCAGTGAGACCCTATCTCTACATAAAACACAAAATAGGACTGGGGATGTGGCTCAGTAGTCAAGTGCCCCTGAGTTCAATCTCCAGTACCAAAAAAAAAAAAAAGAAAAAACACATATAGTCTTTATACAAAACCTACTCTAAATTGTGTCTTCCCTCATTTGACACTATGAAAACTGATACTACAAGTATTTCATCGATCTACTGGCAGAAGGAATGGTATCTTAGTTTTAATGAGAAACTTCACACAAACCTCAGACAACTGAAGAGAAGCAAAAAAGTTTGCATTTTCTGATATATTCTTCAGTCTCTTCCTTTCATATGGTGACAATCCTGAAAAATCATCCTATAAAATTACACCAAAAAATAATGTTATTTTACATCATCATGTAAAGCAAAAACACCTCATGAACCAGGCATTTCATTTTCTGCATGTATACCTTCTTTCAAATTTCACTCCTCTATTCATTTCATACTGTCTTACCAAACAGAAAATAATCTTTGCTGCAATGGATACTGAGAGTCTTAATTTGGGATAATCACAAGGTATGTGCAGGGCTTCCTAATTACATAAGAAGTGATCTGATATCAGGAGTCAAGTTCAAAGGCTAGATTTGAACTTGCAATCCTCCTCCTTCAGCCTCTCAAGCCACTGGAATTACAGGTATAATAACTAAAAGTTACATTTTTATTAAACAAAAAATTCCTATTAAACACAGAATGAATAAATGCATTTGTTCCTACTTCTTTCTAAAAACCCACTAATACAACACTAAAATAAATATAAAAGTGAGATAAGATCCTAAAAGCTTGTAGAGGAAAAAAATAACAAGACTCAGAAGGCTGGGGTTGTGGTTCAGTGGTAGAGCACTTCCCTGGCGGGTGTGAGGCACTGGGTTCGATTCTCAGCACCACATATAAATAAACAAATAAATAAAGGTCCATTGACAACTAAAACATACATATTTTTTTGGTACTGTAGATTGAACTCAGGGGTACTCGACCACTGAACCACATCCCCAACCCTATTTTGTGTTTTATGTAGAGACAGGGTCTCACTGAGTTGTTTAGTGCCTCACCGTTGCTGAGGCTGGCTTTGAACTTACAATTCTCCTGTCTCAGCCTCCCTAAGTGCTAGGATTATAGGCTTGCACCACCGCACTGGCTGACAACTAAAATATTTTTTAAAAAATGACTCAGAGAGGCACTAACTTCTCAAGAGAAAGCTATAAGACAAAAAAACAATACATTAAAAATGCTAATGGTGACTCCTATAGCACAAGAAGTAAAATCAAGAATCAACAAATGGGATGGATTCAAACTAAAAAGCTTCTTCTCAGCTAAAGAAATAATCAATGAAGTGAACAGAGAGCCAACATTCTGGGAACAAATCTTTGCCACACACATCTGATAGAGCACTCATCTCCAGGATATATAAAGAACTCAAAAAACTTAACACCAAAAAAACTAACAACCCAATCAATAAATGGGCCAAAGAGCTGAACACAAACTTCACAGAAGATATACAATCCATCAACAGACATATGAAAAAATGTTCAACATCTTTAGCAATCAGAGAAATGCAAATCAAAACTACCCTAAGATTTCATCTCACGCCAGTCAGAATGGCAATTTTCAAGAATACAAAAGTATTGGCGAGGTTGTGGGGAAAAAGGCATGCTCATACATTGCTGGTGGAACTGCAAATTGGTACAACCAATCTGGAAAGTAGTATGGAGATTCCTTAGAAAACTTGGAATGGAACCACCATTTGAGCCTGCTATCCCACTCATTGGTCTATACCCAAAAGACTTAAAAACAGCGTACTACAGTGCTGCAGCCACTTCAATGTTTATAGCAGCTCAACTCACAATAGCTAAACTGTGGAACCAACCTAGATGCCCTTCGATAGATGAATGGAGAAAGAAACTGTGGTATATATACACAATGGAATATTACTCAGCAATAAGAGAGAATAAAATTATGGCATTTGCAGGTAAATGGATGGAGTTGGAGAATATCATGCTAAGTGAAGTAAGCCAATCTCAGAAAACCAAATGCCGAATGTACTCGTTGATAAGTGGATGCTGATCCATAATGCGGGGAAGGACATGGGAACAATGGAGGAACTCTGTTCACAGGGGTGTAAGGGGGGAGGGGGCATGGGGACGGTAAAGGTGGTGGAATATGATGGTCATAATAACCCTAACTTTATGTATGACTGCATATATGTTGTGATTCTATACAACTTACAACTAGAGAATTGATATGTTATCCTCTATCTATGTACAATGAATCAATTTACACTGTTAACATGTAAGCCTAAATTAAAAAATATATATATATGCTAATGGTGATGCATGAGGTAATCCCAGAGGCTCAGGAAGCTGAGGCAGGAGGATTTCAAGTTCACAGCTGGCTTCAGTAATTCAGCAAGACTCCAAGCAACTCAGCAAGACCCTGTCTCTAAATAAAATATAAAAAGGGATGAGGATATTGCTCAGTGGTTAAGCACCTCTAGGTTCAATCCCCAATACCAAAAAAAAAAAAAAAAAAGCTAAGGAAAGATTAGGGCCTGGAGATATTGCTCAGGGTAGAATGCATGCTTAGCATGTATGAGGCCCTGGGTTTGATCTATAGCACCAGAAAAAAAATTCTAAGGGAAGATTAAATTATTTTTAACTTATGATCATAACTCCAATTAAGTCATCATTTAAATAGAGCCAATGATTTTTTCATAGTTGTCTCTCATACCCCTTTTTTTCAGGAAGCTACTATAAGCTGCACTTTACTAAAATGAAAGAATAAGCCAAGAATGAGAAACACAGGATGCAGGGACATAAGTTCCAACACAGATGAGATAAAAGATAAAAACTCAAAAGAAAATGGTAAATGGCAGGCCTTTATTACTGAAATGAAATTGTTCTAAATGGAGTAAGAAGATGGAGAGCCCTGAGAGTATTTTGTGAAGGCCAGGAGCAGTGGCACACACATATAATTCCAGCTATTCAGAAGGCTGAGAAGGAGGATCACAAATTTGAGGCCAGACTGGTCAACTAAGCCAGATCCTGTCTCAAAACAACATAAAATAAAATAAATAAATAAGGTTAGCGAATTAGCTCAGTGGTAGAGTGTTCCTGGGTTTAATCCTAGTGCCACCAAAAAGAGAAAATTTTGTGAAGAAAAAAAAAAAATCAAGACTTCAGAAATCTTTGATTCTGAGCCTGGCACAGTGGCTTAGATATGTAGTAGACCCAGCTCCTTAGGAGGTTGCAGGAGGAGGAACACTTGAGCCCACAAGTTCAAGACTAGCCTTAACAACATAAAAGAAAAAAGAAAAAGAATCATCTGTCACAAAAAAGAAAAAGAATCATCTTTAAGCAGGCATGGTGGTGCACATCTAATCCCAGCAATCTGGGAGGCTGAAACAGAAAGATCTCAGGTTTGAGAGCAGCCTCTGCAACTTAATGAGACTCCATCTCAAAAAAAGGAGGAAGGAGGGCTGGGAATGTAATTCAATAGCAGAGCACTCCCTGGGTTTAATCCCTAGTACCAGAAGCGGGGAAGATCTTTGATTTATATTGCAAAGTCTTACTACTGATAAAGCTTGGGGTGAACCTAATAAAGGTATAGAAAGGAAAAATGTGTGTGTGGTGTGTGTGTGTAACATGTGGTATAAGTGAAATAAATCTTTTCCTTATTTTTAAGCAAAGCTTAATTTTCCACAGTAAGTTAACAGCTATGTTGAGGGAGAAAAAAGCTAAAAAGGTTGAAAGTGCCATTTATTGTTGAACAGCTATCAGGAACAGAAAGGTGTGTGGCAGGAAATTGCCAGCTATTTGATTTTTGTTGTGTGTGTACATGTGGATTTATCTTACTTAAATATGTACATGTATTACTGACCAAAATATTCTTCTCACATACATGCAAAATAGCCAGGTACAATGGTGCATGCCTGTAATCCCAGCAACTCAGGATACTGAGGCGGGAGGATCATGAATTCAAAGCCAGCTTCAGCAATTTAGCAAGGCCCTAAGCAACTCAGTAAGACCCTGTCTCTAACAAAATATGAAAAAGGCTGGGAGCTGGGAGCGGTGGCACATGCCTGTAATCCCAGCACTTTGCAAGGCTGAGACAGGAGAATTGTGAGTTCAAAGGTAGCCTCAGCAACGGCAAGGCACTAAGCAACTCAGTGAGACCTGGTCTCTAAATAAAACACAAAATAGGGCTGGGGATGTGGCTCAGTAGTCCAGTGCCCCTGAGTTAAAAAAACAAACGAACAAACAAAAATGTTCAGCCGGGCGTGGTGGCTCACGCTTGTAATCCCAGGACTTAGGTAGGCTGAGACAGGAGAATCGCGAGTTCAAAGCCAGCCTCAGCAACGGCGAGGTGCTAAGTAACTCAGTGAGACCCTGTTTCTACATAAAACACAAAATAGGCCTGGGGATGTGGCTCAGTGGTTGAGTGACCCTGAGTTCAATCCCGGGTACCGGAAAAAAAAAATGTTCAACATCTCTAGCAATTAGAGAAATGCAGATCAAAACTACCCTAAGATTTCATCTCACGCCAATCAGAATGGCAATTATCAAGAATACAAACAACAATAAGTGCTGGCAAGGTTGTAGGGGAAAAGGCACACTTATACATTGCTAGTGGGACTACAAATTGGTGCAACCAATCTGGAGATTTCTTAGATGTATGGAGATTCCTTAGAACGCTTAGAATGGAACCACCATTTGACCCAGCTATCCCACTCCTTGGTCTATACCCAGAAGATTTAAAAACAGCATAAACTGGGCATGGTGGTGCAAGCCTGTAATCCCAGCACTTAGGGAGGCTGAGACAGGAGAATAGCAAGTTCAAAGCCAGCCTCAGCAATGGTGAGGTGCTAAGTAACTCAGTGAGACCCTTTCTCTACATAAAACAGAAAATAGGGCTGGGGATGTGGCTCAGTGGTCAAGTGTCCCTGAGTTCAATCTCCAGTACAAAAAAAAAAAAAAAACAGCATACTACAGTGACGCAGCCACTTCATTATTTACAGCAGCTTAATTCACAATAGCTAAACTGTGGACCAACCTAGATGCCCTTCAATAAATGAATGGATAAAGCAGGGCACAGCGGCTTAAGCCTGTAATCCCAGCACTTAGGGAGGCTGAGACAGGAGAATCGCAAGTTCAAAGCCAGCCTCAGCAATGGCGAGGTGCTAAGCAACTCAGTGAGACCCTGTCTCTACATAAAACACAAAATAGGGCTGGGGATGTGGCTCAGTGGTCGAGTACCCCTGAGTTCAATCCCCTGTACCAAAAAAAATAAATAAATGAATAGATAAAGAAACTGTGTTATATATACACAATGAAATATTACTCAGCAATAAAAGAGAATAAAATTATGGTATTTGCAGGTAAATGGATGGAGGTGGAGAATATCATGCTAAGTGAAGTAAGCCAATCTCAGAAAACCAAATGCCAAGCGTTCTCTTTGATAAGTGAATGCTGATCCATAATGTGGGGAAGGACACGGGAAGAATGGAGGAAACTTGGTCACAGGGATGGGAGGGTGGAGGGGGTAGGGGGACAGTAAAGATGGTGGAATATGATGGACATCATAGCCCTAGCTTTATGTATGACCACATGTATGTTGTGATTCTACATCACATACAACCAGAGAAATGAAAAGTTGTGCTACATCTGTGTACAATGAATCAAAATACACTCTATCATATAAACCTAAATAGAATAAATAATAAATAAATAAATAGATAATTTTTTTTAAAAAGAGCTGGGGATGTGGCTCAGTGGTTAAGCACACCCAGGTTAAAAAAAAAGTATATGCAAAATAACATTGACAGCAAAGATAAAACTGGAAAGGTTATATTTACCACTGCCTTTAAAACCACATCTCATAGAGAAACATCACCATCAAGTACAGTTGTCCCCTCTTACTCACAATTTCACTTCCCACAGTTTGTTACTTGAAGTCAACCATGGTTCAAAAGTAGCAAATGGAAAGAAAACTTTTTTATTTATCTTTCTGTTTGTAGTACTGGGGATTGAACCCAGAGATGCTCTACTACTGAACTACATCCCCAGTCCTTTTTTTTTTTTTTTTTTTTAAGACAGGGTCTCACTAAATTGCCCATGCTGGCCTCAAACTTGGGTTTCTCCTGCTAAGACATCTGAGTCACTGAGATTACAGGCTTGAGCCACCAAACCTGCCCAGAAATAAAAAACAATTCATAAGTTTTAAGTTGTGTTTGAGAAGCATAATGAAACCTCAGTTCTGCTCCCTTCTGCCCAACATCCCTCTGTCCAGCATATTCACACTGTTAGTAGCTACCTGTGTTATGAGATCAACTGCAGCAGTATTATAGTGCTTGTGTTCAAGCAATCCTTATTTTACTTAATGGCCCCAAGACACAAGAGCAGTGATGCTGGCAATTTGGATATGACAATGAGAAGCCATATGGTGCTTCTTTTCTGTGAAAAGGTTAAAGTTCTCAGTAAGAAGAAAATATACCAGAGCTGGGCGCGGTGGCTCAAGCCTGTAATCACAGCACTTAGGGAGGCTGAGACAGGAGAATCACGAGTTCAAAGCCAACCTCAGCAATGGCGAGGTGCTAAGCAAATCAGTGAGACCCTGTCTCCACATAAAAACACAAAATAGGGCTGGGGATGTGGCTCAGTGGTCGAGTGCCCCTGAGTTCAATCCCCAGTACCACAAAAAAAAAAAAAGAAAGAAAGAAAGAAAATATATCAGGTGAGGTTGTGGCTCAGTGGCAGAGCGCTTGCCTCGCATGCGTGAGGCACTGGGTTCGATCTTCAACACCACATAAAAATAAAATAAAGATATTCTGTCCACCTACAACTAAAAAATAAATATTTAATGAAAAATATTTAAAAACAGAAAAAGAAAAAATATATCATGGGTGAGAACAGTACAATAATACTTTCTGAGGCTGAGTATAGTGGCACATACCTGTAATCCCAGCTACTCCAGGGGCTGAAGCAGGAGGATCACAAGTTCAAGACCAGCCTGGGCAACCTAGCAAGACCCCATCTCAAAAATAAAATTTTTGTGACTAAATGGTAGAGTATTTGCCTAGCATATATAAAGCCATAGGTTCAATCTCCAGTACAATAATAAATAAACTAAGCAAAAATAATAAGTGCTTTTAATGAAATAGAATTATATAATATCATGTGGTAAATTATGTGAATGTAGTCTGTCTCTCTTGGTCTTTCTCCAAATATTTTATTATACTCCTCCTTCTTGTTTATCATGAATAAACAAGAAACCTCAGAAAGTGAAACTGTGGAAAGTAAAACCACAGATATGGGGCCCTAATGTAGTTTGGCAACATCCACTATTTCAGGCATCCACTGGGGTCTTGGAATATACATCCTCCCCAGATAAGAGGGGACTTGTATACTCAGATATGATGCACTGAGAACACATTTGCTTCTGTGAGATCATTCCCTGTAATGCAAAACCTTTAATCATGAGAAAATGTCAGACAAATCAAAACTGAAAGACAATATTTAAAATAACTGTCCAGCAGGAGAATCGCGAGTTCAAAGCCAGCCTCAGCAATGGCGAGGTGCTAAGCAACTCAGTGAGACCCTGCCTCTACATAAAACACAAAATAGGGCTGAGGATGTGGCTCAGTGGTTGAGTGCCCCTGAGTTCAATCCCCAGTACCAAAAAAATAAAATAAAAATAAAAAAAAATAAAATAAAATAACTGTCCAGTACTATTTGAGTGTTAAAGACATGAAAGATTGAGGAATAGTTACATAATAGAGGAGACTACAGAGACACAACTAAATCCTGTGTGATCCTGGCCTGGGTAGTCAACCAGAAAAAATATATAACCAAAAAAACTGGTGAAATCCTACAAGTTCCAAACTCTAGTTAACAGTATTATATCAAGGTTATGTAAGATGTTTAACATAACGGTAAGCTGGATGAAAAAATATACAGGACCTCCCCATAACTATCTTTGCAACTCTTCTATAAGCTGGAAATTATCTCAAAATTTTATTTATTTATTTTTGTTACTTCAAATTTTTTTTAAAAAAATCAACTGCTAAGAAATAATTTATAAGCCGGGCGCGGTGGCTCAAGCCTGTAATCCCAGCACTCAGGGAGGCTGAGACAGGAGAATCGCGAGTTCAAAGCCAGCCTCAGCAATGGCGAGGCACTAAGCAACTCAGTGAGACCCTGTCTCTACATAAAACACAAAATAGGGCTGGGGATGTGGCTCAGTGGTCGAGTGCCCCTGAGTTCAATCCCC
>PVHX01023914.1:0-24896 GCA_004024805.1 Geosciurus inauris
TAAGCACAAATACAACCAAGAGAAGGGAAAGATTATGCAGTTATAAAAGAACACTGTGAGTTACCCTGTCCTTAAATGTTGGAAAATATTGATATTATAGAAAGACAGAAGTCATCTACATCAATCCAAGCAAAGTTTAAAAGACACAATGAATTCACATGAAATACATTTTAAAAACTGGTTGAAAATTGCTACCTTCCCAAACTTACCTCCATGACCATTTCAAACCTTAACCCTTTGACAATCACCAATTTGTTTAAACTATTTCAAAGTATAAAGGAAAGATGGAATGTTTTCCAGTTTATTTCAGAGCATAATTCAATACTAAAATCTGGCTAAAATTTTGCAAAGGAAAAGAAGAATACTGGACACACCTCTCCACTGTAGCACTCCTCACCAGGTGCAGCCTGCTCAAGGCAGTGCAGGGAGAGAAGACCCTTACACTGCTAGCAGCATTGGGGCTTTCTTTTTTTTTATTTATTTTTTTAGTTGTGGGTGGACAGAATATCTTTATTTTATTTTTATGTGGTGCTGAGGATCGAACCCAGTGCCTCACGCATGCTAGGCGAGCACGCTACCACTGCGCCACAATCCCAGCCCCAGCATTTGGGCTTTCTATATACTGCATTTTAAAATGTGATAGTGGCCAGTATCTGTTTAAGAGAAGAAACACATTTGGCTACATGTGAAGATTAGAACACATAAAACCAAAATGTCTGTATGGCTCCCAAAGGCCAAGGAGAAAATTAGAAGATAGTAAGAAAAAAAAGACTGAAAGAATACTTTCAATATTTATGAAAAATAATACAGAAAATGAATGGCAATTCATCAAATATGAAATGTAAATTTCAAAGAAGTATATGAAATACTTTAACCTTTCAAACTTAAACTAGCACAATGACAGGATTTATTGTCTCTCAAGTTAGGAAAGATTGAAATAATCAACAGTGGGCCCATGAAGGAGGGTGGGTGGATGGGTCAGCTGGAGCTTGATGGCATTATAAACTTTCCAGGTGACAAGTTCCCATTATTTGCCCAAGGCCCCATAACTATGCATGCTCTTTTATATATAAAATTAGTTGGAGATGGATACAATGTCTTTATTTATTTATTTTTATGTGGTGCTGAGGATCAAACCCAGTGCCTCACCCATGCGAGGCAAGCGCTCTACCGCTAAGCTACAATCCCAGTCCCTATGCATGCTCTTTTATTCTAGGAGTTTACCCAAATGATATAACCATCCTTTCAATAAGGTCTCAACTACAAGAAGATGTAATGAAATACTGTTTTTTTTTTTTTTTAACAGCAAAAGTATCAGTCAGTGTAAGTGTCCAGGTATAGTTTGTGAAGACATTAAAATTAGCAAGAACATTTTATTATACGGAGAGCTTTTAACTATACATTTTAATGGGAAAATCATTTACAAAATAATATGTGCTGCTCCCATTTTTGGAAGAAAACCTAATAGAAAAAAAAAACCAGAAAGATTGTGCCTTAGAAGATTAATAATAGTTATCTCCTTCCATTATCTTTAATGGTTGGCTAAAAATGATCAGGTATTATTTTAACTAGAAGGCAAATGACATTAAAAAGGTATTTTAAGGGGCTGGGACTGTAGCTTAGTGGTGCAGCACTTGCCTCGCATGCGTGAGGCACTGAGTTCGATCCTCAGCACCACAGAAAAATAAATAAATAAAAATATTGTGTCCATCTACAACTAAACAAATATTTTTTTTAAAAAAAAGTATTTTAAAAGTATTTTCAGCTTTAGATATTCTGGAGTTTTCCCTTCCATACTTGGGAAGGGACAAGCCTGAAACTCTCCCATGGAAATGCTGAAGGATGGAGGACAAACAGGCGTCTGAGGGCTGGGCAGAGCAGTTGGCAGAAGTGTGGGGACGTGGCCCTCAGCCCACCAGGCCCTCGCTTTAGTGAAGGTTCTTTATGGTGGGCTCCGTGTTGGAGATTTCATCCTGCCATCCACGGTGGTTGCTTTTTAGCAGTCTACACAGATCTGTGTTGCTCACCGATTCCCTGAGTGAGATTGAGTGCACTGCAGAGTATCTTGTACAGGGTTTATGTCCTGCCTGAGATGTGGCTTTGGAGGGCTGTCCCTGTGTTACCAACACTTACCTCTCAGTGCTGAGCTCAAGTGGCTTCAATCTTCTTAATTACAGGTTTTCTTCCCTGTCACCCTAAAGTGGTCCAGCCCCTGATTAATTCCTCAGGTCCGTAGCTGTTCCCAACTTGAATCACCATTTAACCTCTCCAGTCCATGGGAGGTCTGGTTCACTTCAAGCCCTTTCTCAAGTGGATCCAGAGCATGGCTCTGGAGAGTCCGCAGCTTTCACCCCTGTTCTGCATTTGAGCTTCTCCCTTCTCCTCAGGGAATGACCAAGTCTACTGGCAGGGTGCTGTGCTGCTGGTTTTGGTAACGAATGGATGCATGCATCTTCAGGGGGAGACCAGGGGAGGCCTTTGCAGCCTGCTCCCTGCATGACCCTGTGGCACTAGGAGCTGGCCTAGACAGGAGACAGGAGTCCTGCTGGTTTGGGCACTGGGCACTTGCCCCCTTCCCTGGGCCTTGATTTTGCCTTTGGAAGTGTGGTTGTTTGTGGTCATGCTTTCTCTAGAGTTCTGTGCATCTGAAAATGGAAATCTTCACACACACTACATTTCTTTTAAGTAAACAGCTTTAATCTTGATGGACACTTCAGTGCAATCCTTTATTCATATTTGAGGAAAACCCAGCTAGACATCTTCATGCTTCTTAGTGCTGTTTCCCCACAACTAGGCACTATAATTCACATGGGCTGTCTTTCTGCAAGGCATCGGCATGGTGTACCTCAGCCCCATCAGTGTCACCTGATGGCAGTGGAGAGCCCTGGGCCTGAGGAAAACCAGTCAAGACAGTCCAGAATGCTCAGTGACATACGACGTTTCTGTCACAACAGGCTGCATGCAGACTTGTGGTCCCAGGAGGGATGTTGCCTAGTGATGTGGAACCATCTCAGCTGTGAGTATACTCTGGTGTTCCTACAGTGAAGAGAACCCCTAGCAACATGCTTCTTTGAATGCATTGGTGTTGCTAAGCAACCCATGATGGTTCATCAGGAGCTATCTCAAGTCCTTTGTGGAACCAGGTGGTGCAGAAAGCAGTTTGTCTTCTTATCTCCTTTGCTTCTCACAGAAGCGGGGTATTAGCCCCATGCTACAGCTATTGGCTCTCTGGTGGCTATAATGAGAAGCACCATAGACACAAGCCAGCTGGAGAGAGGAGGGGTGCACTTCCCCCTCTGCCCTCCACCTGGCAGACTCAGGTTCTTGTCTGGGCTCAATGACTTGGAGGCCTTGCATCTTGGTGAAGTGCCAGGTGGCCACAGTGTGCTGAGCTATAAACTGACCTGGTTAGTGTGTGGGTCAGCTCTCATACTATCTTGTCCACACCCCAAACTGCTTTTGGTAATCACTGCCATGTCAGTATTAATTGTAAATTTCTTGGGGCATTATTTAAATTTACGTCTGTTAACACTTTTTAAAATTATACATTTCAGTTTTGAAATTGTCCCGTCCATAGATGTGGCTCATTTGGAGTCTGAGTGGCACAGGGACTATGGAGGACACTGCTCTCGACTGCTCGCTTGGGCTCCCGGGACGCAAGTCAGCATCAGGGGCCTCTGAGTGAAGGACTCTCTGAGGTCACAAAGAATGCAGAGTTTGTTAAAGGAACACTAATTAGAATTTGCTCCTCTGAAGCACGAACACATTAAAATTCAACAGTATCAGGAGCAATTGTTTAGAATTTAGACCAAGAGATATTCTGGGAGGAGCATTTTTCACTGACAGGACCTAGAACCACAGGTGCATAAGAAAGTGAAATCAATACCCCTGTTCAGTTTCATTCCTGTCTAAAATTGCCTGCAGACACATCACTGCCATCACCACGACTGGGGGGCCGCTCCCACACAGTGCTCGTACTCTACAACCCTCCATGGCATCCATCATCTCCCATCCAACATGTTTGAGGCAAATGTTTGTTTTATGCTAAATATTTTGCAGCCATATGTTCTTAAAAGCTTATTTAACTTTCTTCTGTTTTTCTTTCTTTGCCATTTCCTGGCACTACAGCCCAAGAGCTCCAAAAAGTACCATCGCCAAAGTGGCTAGTCTTTTCTGTTTTTGCCTTTGTCACAGTGCTTCCACTGTCAGTGTGGAAAAGCCCAGCAGAGGGCAGCCCGTCGTCGTGTCTGTTGATGCAGCCAACATGGAGGCTGCACAGCATGAGCTGCCTTGAGGGCAGCAGAGCCCCTGGTGGCTGCTATCTTGCAGGATCCACCACCAGGCCAAGCCCGCTGGGGCTGTAAGATCTGAGATGAGAGCCATTGTATTATTTCCCAGGCTGCCAGGTCACGGTTCTCGTTCAGGCACATCAGGCTTCCGGAGTGTGGTGACCACAGGGATGCTGCAGAGCTGGGCCTGAACTGCCTGATGCTGGACAGCAAGTCCAGGAGCTGCCTGCAGAGTTGGAGTTGGATGTAGTATGTGATGCCCCTGAGACCACATAGAGCGCATATTTCAGTGACTGGCAGAAAATGGGCTCTGTGGACTGCTGATGAGAGCTTCATCAGGATGACAGAGGTTGGCACTGACCCTTAGGCTTCATGCCTGCCAGATGAAGGACTATCTGGAGGCTTTGGAAGGACTTTTCTGTGCAACCAGGAGATGAAGCCTGATCGAAGTGGATTCAGAGAAGATGAGGGAAAGGAAATGGACATGCTAAGTCTCAGGAAATCCTTCCTGGAACCCAGCCAAGAAGGCAAGCGGCTGGGGATTGGGCCCGTGGAGGAATGTGTCGTCCACTTTGTCTTGGCTGGGGATGTGGCCCGTGGGGGAATGCGTCGTCCACTTTGTCTTGGCTGGGGATGTGGCCCGTGGAGGAATGTGTCATCCACTTTGTCTTGGGTGGTGCGACATACTTCAGTGTAGAGCAGAATGATCTAATGAAGAGAGAAAAGTGAAATACAGTGTGAATTGTGCTCCTGGAAAGGGCTTTGTGTTTGGAGATCTTTGAAGGTGTCCAGGGAGGGATCCCTGGACAGGCTTTGTGTTGAGGGGTGTCCTCTGACACCCAGAGGTGTCCTGCTGGATTTGTGTGGAAAGCTACAGTCAGCACTGTGAAGGAGGAAGTTTCCCAGAAAGATTCCTGCCTGGTCCATCCACTAAGACGATCAGGAAGCAGAGGGGAGAGATGTGCCATGGACACCCAGGAGCGTAGGAGAAAGGGCCAGCAAGCATGTAAGGGGCTGGGGGAAGGTGCTCTGGAAGCACCTGGGTACTGGAATCAGTCCTGTCAGTAGAGGGCGGGACTCTCCCCAGCTTCCAGCTGCTCACAGCAGGCAGCAAGTGTACACAGAGGTGGATTTAAGTGAGGCTGGAGTTGGCCAACTAAATAGTGGAGGAGAGGTGGACAAGCCAGTTGAAGACAGATGCCATGGAGTCTGAGTTCTACCAGCAGGGAGAGAAGAAGACTGATAAGCAGGTTCTGAGCTGGGAAGGGCCTCAGGAGCTGTTTTGCTGCAAAGAGTGAACTGGGAAAGTGGGAGAGGGCCAGGTCGAAGGTCACAGTCAACAGAGAGAACAGACTTTTGGCAAGAGGTCCTCTGGGACTCCAGCATCTCAGGTAGTTTGGCAGGAGGACTTGAGGGTGGGCCCCTGAGATTATACTATCTACCAGTCCTGTAAGATGTTCTTTTGGTGAGGGCCAAGGCCGCGTCTCTCTGATCTTTTCCTGCACCCTGTCATGCCACAGGGACCAGGGGAAATGCTTTTCCCTCGAAGAAAAACGTCCTCAGATTTGAAAATGTCATTGCTGCATGTTGTTTGAATGTGTAAGCAACGGGTATTTTCTCCTCTTTTTTTAAAAAAAACATTTTTTAGTTGTCAGTGGACCTTTAATTAATTAATTTATTTATATGTGGTGCTGAGAATTGAACCTAGTGCTTCACACATGCTAGGTGAGCACTCTACCACTGAGCCACAACCCCAGCTCCTGTGTTTCCTGCTCTTGACATAGCATGGTTTGAAGCATGGTTTGGAAGCATCAATGCTTCCACAGCATAAACAGGAGAGGAGAGAGAGAAATCACTGTGGCACAGCAGCCCCCTGCCAGCCAAAGCTGAAGCAGTGCCAGGAGTCCTGGAGGGTATTCTGAGCTGCTGCAACCCTGATGTTCTCCTGTGCTTCCTTGTAATTGAGTCACTGTGACCGAAACACTGCCTGGGGTCTTGGCTTGTCTCCCCCACTGATGGGCATGTGTATCTGCAGCAAGAGTATTTCTTCACCCTGGAGCTGCTGCTGGAGGGAACGTCACCAAATGGACCCAAAGCACTAACAAGGAAAATGAGGTCTTGTGAATCAGGAGCACTGGGTTTGGGTTCTGGGGTGGGGGGGAAGTAATATGGACAGCATTATAGGAGTAGATTATGAGCCTCAGTGGACTAAATTCTTTTGTGTCACCAATGTGATACAGATGGTTCATAAGGAGTGACACTTTCTAATACCACATGGCGGCTTTTCTGTTATTCCGACATTGGCCCATGGGCAGATACAGTACAGTTTACAAGCTGATAGTAAAAACTGAGGTGATCCAAGGATTTCTGCTCATTCATATAAGCCTTGGAGCACAGCCTGTGTGTGTGGAACACCTGGGATTTGTGTGGAAAGCCCCAGCCAGCACTGTGAAGGAGGAAGTGAAAGAAAGATTCTGTAAGTGGCCAAGGACACACAAAGGCAGGTAATTACTGCCAAGTACCTCTGCATGTGAAAAAGAGAAACACCTTGTCCTTTGACTTGACAGTATACAGGGATAGTCTTCTGTACGTGAACTGCATTTCCCCAGAAAAGGTACACCAGCAGCAGCCTTGGAGCAGGACCCTCTGACCAATGGTTTTGAATGAAGCCTTTCCCTCATCCCTGTAGATAGCCTCGTTAGTGAAGCTGTGTTGGCCTCATTTCTCTCAAATTTCAGCTTTCATGAAGAAATTCATAATTCCTGCACCAGTTTTTTTGGATGCTTTGGCCTTCAGCTGTGAGTCTTGTGAAGACATCTCTGATTGCTGTTACCTGTGTCTTCAGGCCAGAACGTCTTTGTGGTCCTAACCTGGAGCTGTCTGTAGATCCCACTACTTGTGTACCCCTGCTGCAGGCATGAGAAGAGACTCCAGGGTGAGGACAGCCCCCTGACCTGTGGCTCCTTCCCCTCACCCACTCCAAACCATCTGGGTTTGCAGAAGACCAAGTCAGAGTGCGGCTGGCTTCCTCATTCCCAAGCCCCTCTCCTGGGCATGGTCCTTGACCATGGCGATAAACAGGAGAGAAGAGCCTTACAGGGGAGTCTGTCTGTAGGCCTCCAGGGGAGTGGCTCTAGAACCCCTCAAGCTGGAGGTGGGGCTACTGCCAGCATCAGGGGCTCTGCACTCAGGGATCAGCGCTGCAAGGCTGCCGATGCCAAAGCCCATTTTCTCTGGCACCAAGGCTCCCTGCCTGTCCAGGAATGTCCACATCTGTCTTTAGGGCATAGTTGTGGGTAACCTGAGCTTCCAGGAGGGGATGCCGCTTCTTACCTCATTCACCTGCCGGTTGTTAAAAAGTCACCAGGGTTCCAGCCTCCTCATATTCATTTCTCCCACTCAGTGGTTCCTGCACTTGCCTGGTCAGTGAGTCAGTATGGGATGCTTGCCACAAACCCAGAATGCTGGCTGCTGCCAGCAGTCTGTCAGGAGTGTAAATACCATCTTTCCTATGTGTATAAAGACTCGTGTCTTTCTTTTGTGTGTACAGGTATACACATAAATCCCTCTAAACAAGTGTTGTAAAGTGACAGAAGGTGAAGTGAGGCCTCCAGACAGTCACAGACCTTCTACGGCTCTGGCCCTTGCCATCTGAGGTCCAGGTGTGTGGTCAGGTGAGAAGAGCACCTTCTGTACCCAGAGACACCGTGTGGACAGACTCTGGGGCCTGGGCCTGGGAGGGGCTGGTCCTGACCAGGAGTGAGCCTGCTGTATAAATGAAGGAAGCACAGAGGCTAGGAAAAGTGGACAGGGGCAGATCTCACAGTACTCTAAGCAGAGCCCTTTGCCCCAACTCTGCCTCTTCCTGGCTGCCAGTGTCCTGCTTCTGTCCTTCCTGGGACACAACCCCAGCCAGTTTTGGTGAGGGGAGATAGGGAATCCCTATGAGCTGTTCTGAGATTCCCTTCCCTTTCCTCAGATCCTCCCCGCTGCTCTAGGCAACCTTCTGGCTTCTGCATTAAGGACTTCAATCTAGGCTGTTGGTGCAAAGCTCTACGATGCCTCTGGGCCCTTCCCCCTTGGGAAGCTGCTGAGTTTGGGGTCCTATAGGGTGTGGAGCTCTTGTGCATTTCTGTCCAGTTTCCCTGTCCTGGCTTGAGGGCTGGTGGGATGAGGGGGAAAAGGGGGAAGAAGAGCAGGGCAGGTGGAAGCAGGATAAGGGAGCACCAATGCCAGGGAGGGGCGTCACCCCAAAGGGCGAGTTGAGTCTGAGTGAATGGGAGAACAAAGAGCTTAGTGGAGCCAGATGAGGATGGTTACCAGGGAAGGACAGGAAGCATAGTTGCCCAGATGGTGCCCAAGGGCCAGCAAACCAGAGGTGACAATTGCCTTCTCTGACAAGAGTGGCATAGGACACTGCTTGGTGGCTGGCCACCTATCAGACATGCCAGGTAAGGACTGTAATACTAAGGAAAAGGCTTTCACTGAGTTACTTATTATGACCTCCGAGTGAGACAGTGGGGGACCCCAGATCAGATCCGTAGGGATTTCTACTCCCTCCTGGGTAAAGCCTACATCACTTTCCAGCCAGAAACATCTCTAAAAGATGGACCTTCATTCCTTGGCATCCCTGAAGATTGAGGAAAGGAAACTCAGAAGGGAATGACAGGGACCTCGTGAGAAACTGGATCTTCTTTAGGATTAAGGGACAAACACCTGTCAGAAGGAAATAAGACAGCCAGGGTAGCTCTTGGACTTACAGGTTAATAGCCATAGCAGAAAACTAGGAGTTAAAAGGTGGGCTAGTCCTCCAGGCCACAGGATGAGACACTCCACAAGGAGACAGGAGGCTGGGAAGGTCGGTGCAGCCTTCTGGGATTATGTGGTCAGAACTGACAGCTAAAGCCAGAGGGAGCAGGGTCTGCCCTATCCAGAAAATAAAAATATCAGAGACTTGCCAGATGATAAGCGGGGTGAAGGCCAAGCCCAGGCACAGAACAGTCTCCGAAGTGGCCAGTTACCTTCACCTCATTAGCCTAGTGAAACAGCTCCTGAGCTGGAGACTTGAGAAGGAACAGGATGTGTGAAGCACGAGGGGGAAGAGCTCTGGCGTCAAGAGCGACCTTTACACATGGTGACATGCAGAGCTCCAGTTCCTGCCAGCTCAGGAGCCAGCGAAGCCTGCAGTCAGCCCCACTCCCTCTCAGGGCGTGTCTCCCTCTGGCTTCAGCAGAGGCCCTTAACCCAGCCTGGTTCCTGGATACCTGGAGTCCAGGGTTCACTGGGCTCAACTTCCGTAGCAAGGCGGTCTACAGATACCCTCCAGGGTAGGTCAGAATGAGCCAGGGCCCTGGGGCCTCCTGCCTTACCCCTTCCCTGAGGCAATTTTGTGATCTCATGCCTGTAGCATTTTAAAGCCTCTCTCAGGGGAACTAGCATACAGCTCTCCTGAATTGAGGGAGGTCCAGTAGCCACCCCTAGGTGGGTGGGGCCTACAGAGAGCCCATGGGAGGGGTGGACACAGTGACCCAGGGCACAGCAACATGGAGCCAGTTTTAGGGATAGGACACAACAAAGACTTGAGCCCAAGCAGGGGTGGGGGCCTCGACCTCATGTGGGAGGGGGAAGTGTGCTGAGCAGGCTGCTTGACAGATGGCAGAGAGGATTTTGAGGACAGGGAAGGACTGGGCAGGACAGGCTCTGGGGGCACACACGGAGAGGAACCAGCCAGGGCCATGAGCAGGACCCTGGGTGGGAGCCAGGACTAGCGTAACCCAGGATCTAGGGATGAAGCAACACTGGAGGCAGGCTCTGAGGGCTGTGGTGGGGGGCCAGGGGAGACCACAAGGGCTAGGGGAGGGGAGTCTGGGCTGTGGGGAGGGGCCAGGGGAGACCACAAGGGCTAGGGGAGGGGAGTCTGGGGTGTGGGGAGGGGCCAGGGGAGACCACAAGGGCTAGGGGAGGGGAGTCTGGGGTGTGGGGAGGCTGAGGGCTGTGGCCACGCTCTGCCCAGGGTGGAACCAAGCATGGCCGGGGCCACCAGGAGAGTGAAGGGTGATATCCCGTGTTGGGTTGGGTCACAGGGTAGTTCTTCTGGGCACATGCAGTTCTTGGGAACACGCAGTGAAAAGGCCAGGAGAGGGCAGAGGAGCTGGGTCAGGCCGTGAGCTGAGGGGAAGCTGAGTCCCAGGTGTGCCCTACCATGCAATGGGACCAGCAGCACCTCAGCCTTGCCCAGGGAGCTGCTGAGTGAAGACCCTCTCACCCACTGAAGGAGATTCAGGTCATTGAGATGAAGGCTCATTCCCACAGGATCAGAACAAGACACGGATGTCCGCAGTTACCGTCAGGTTTATGGATTGCCACAAAACCCACCCATCACTGACCCCTTAGATCCAGCCAAACCCATCCCACTCAGTCAAAGTCACACCCCAACATCACACTCTACAGATCACCAATTCCCCAAACCATAGCATTTCCACCACAGAGCTCCATAAATCTCCCCAGACTCCCAGCATCTTTGCCTGGGTTCAACCACTCCCCTACTCAGAGACACAGGCATACATGCCCACAGGCCCTCCTCTTGGGGCCTCTCAGACCCTGGTTTCTTGTTCCTCACTGAGTCAAGTCCAGTCCTACCCCCTCACAGTCCCAGCAGGTCCCACAGACCTGATCCCAAAGCTCCTCTAACCTTTTCCAAGGTTGTAGGCTTACCACCATTCTAGGTAAGAGGTGTTGAGTATGAGAAAAACAAATAGAAACTTAAAATCATTTAAATTGTAAACTATAATGTTTTGTGGGAACTGAGAGGATTATAAATACTAGGATTCCAGAGGCAAGATCCCTTGAAAGGAGGTGAGATCCTAAGACATTTTCATACCTGGGGCCATTTGCTTCGTTTTGACTGAAAATCTTGAGCAAAAAGACAGTGGTCAGAAGTAAGAGCAAGCAGGTGAGACAGGGACACGTGGCCCATAGTTGGGGAGTAGGACCTCGAAGGGCTTCCCACTCGGGCTGCTTCCCTTCAGGCCCTCTGTGGGAGCCACACAGGAAAGTCTGAAGTTGCTGCTGCAGCCTATGTCCAGCTATAGGAAAGAGGCCTGCAGAGACACACAAGAGCAGACTTCAGGACACACAGGGCAGGAGGGCTTGGATCAGAGCTGCTACCCAACCAGAAAGCCTGTCAACTGCTACTTCAAAGGAAGCCATGTGGACTGGCTTTCTGCTTGAGGTGGGAACAATCACCCTTTCTTCAGCAGTCGACTTTAAGCTGATGTCTGCCATACAGTTAGAAATGCTGTCTGTGCAAAGCAGCAGGGGAGATGACAGGAAACAGGAAGAAGAGGTGTGAGTGACAACCCAGAGGTATATCTAGTCAGGATAAAAGAGATCTGTCATTATTGTATGTGTTACATAAAACAGGGTGAATTAGTAGAAAAAAGTTGGAGAAATTCAATAGTGCTGGCTTGGGAAACTGGTTGGTTAATCAAGTTGGAAGGGTTACCAGACTGCACATTAGTGACAAAGACAAAATTAGTGGACCTGAACACACATTAACATGAGCTGTTTAAATAAGAAGTAAATTGGGGAAATAAAGGGGGCTTGGGGCATTGCAAAATCCCTTTTTTTTTTTTTTTGTCTTTTGTACCTGGGATTAAACCCAAGGGTGCTTAACCACTGAGCAACATCACCAGTCCCTTTTGAATTTTTTATTTAGAGATAAATTCTCATTAAGTTGTTTTGGCCCTCACTAAGTAGCTGAGGTTGACTTCGAACTTGTGATCTTCCTGCCTCAGCCTCCCAAGCTGCTGGGATTACAGTCAAGCACTACCACATCCAGCAAAATCCCTCCTTAAGACATGGTAAAAGCACATTCAGGTCTCAGTTTCCCTGTGTGATACAGGGTTTCTATTGGCAAATGCATGGAAACCTTCATGCATCCAAGGGCCCTGCACTCCATAGCCTCTGCTTGCATGCCTGAGAGAGGCTGGTGATTTGGGATCCATGAGTGCAGTGACTGCCATGACTGGCAACTAAAATCCTATTAAATCCTACTCTATGCTAAAACCTTCAAGTATACCCATAATTCCTGAGCTTTTGCAGGGTTCTGTGGTTCTTGCTTCTTGTATTTTGTTTTTGTGTTTTTCCATTGTAGAAGGCTCAAGAAGTATCCTCCAGACTTTTCCTTCCACAACGGATGTCAGGGACAAAACTGACTGCTAGTATCCTGGAAAATTAACCAAGAAAAAGAGATGCATACAGAAGAACAGTTCACAAACTGGGAGACTTTGAACTGAGAATAAGAGGATGCTTGCCTTAAGCACACATTATAAAACATAAAGAAAAAAGCATTTGGACCTTTTTTGTGATTGGTTGAAACTGCTTATTGGTGACTTCCCCTACTGGAAGTTTAGAATTCAGCTTAGTCTTGTCTGAGAAATCCTACAACACTCACCCATCCAGATTCCAATTTGTGAAATTCCGTTAACAATTCTTACATGCCCTCAGATACCCTGCTCTCTTTATCTGTGTTTCCATGTGTGTGGCTTCTTTCTTCCTGTCACATGTTCAGTCTGCTTTTATGTACCACAGAGTCCTGCACTAGTAGAAAGAAACTGAGTTTTGAGGAATATCAGAAGAAATTTTTAATCCATTTTGATCTGCTATATTGTGGAGTGTTCCAGCTTTGTTGAAAACATTAGAAAATGAGCTTATAAATATTATTTTTGTCCATTTATCACCTGTCATTGTAATCAAAGAAGAATTGGAGTCATGGGGCTGGGGTCGTGGCTAAGTGGTAGCGTGTTCACCTAGCACGTGTGAGGCACTGGGTTCAATCCTCAGCACCACATAAAAATAAAAAAAACAAAGATATTCTGTCCACCTACAACTAAAAAACAAATATTAAAAAAAAAGAATTGGAGTCATAATTGAAATGTTTTATAAGTCTAAGGATTTCTCCCTCAGCCAGTGGGAGTTTTTTAAAGGTATAGGTATATTCTGGCTTTCAAATCATTCAGTCTCTATTCCTTATTAATAATGTTCCTTAATAATACTATAAAGTAGGTCTTTCATAATGTTACATGTTCCCTCAGGATCTGAAATTATTTCATGAAGATTTTTGTGAAATGAGCCATATATGTTTTTACCACAATATTTTTTTTTAAAATATTTATTTTTTAGTTGTAGGTGAACAGAATATCTTTATTTTATTTTTTATGTGGTGCTGAGGATCAAACCCAGTGCCTCACGTGTGCTAGGCGAGCACGCTACCACTGCGCCATAACCCCAGCCCCACAATATTTTTTCTTGATTGTTTGACTAGAGCACCAGAACTACATAGTTATATGGCCAAAAGTATCCAAGAGGGTGTGTTCTATGAATCTTCACTTGGCCTGGAGAAAATGAGAATGGGAAAGCAAGATTTATGGTATTTTTTTTTTAATATTTATTTTTTTAGTTGTAGGTGGACAGAATATCTTTGTTTTTATGTGGTGCTGAGGATCGAACCCAGTGCCTCACACGTGCTAGGCGAGCACGCTACCACTGCGCCACAATCCCAGCCCTAGATTTATGGTATTTATTGCCTCATAATTCAACTTAGTGATGTCACTGAAGTGTGCACCTAGTTTATCAAAAATTCTAGTTACCTTTGGTTTGGTTTGGTATTATTTCATTTTTTCTTTAATAGCTCAATAGAAATTTTATTTTGTTAATATCAGCAAATAACTTTTAACTGTTTTTTCTGGATTTTTTATTACTAAGAGATAGCATGTGCATTTTGCTAGATTTATAATTAGACATAAGTAAGTTTACTAATATATTAATTATATAAATATGCCACAGTTGAAACTTTATATCAGCTCTTTAATATAAGCCTTCAGAAAGTCTTAATAAATGTGGAAAATATTTTGTTGTTGTTTTGTTGTTGCTATAGTGCAGAAAAAGCTCAAGAAATTATTACTTGGCTAAAAGGACATTCTGTCAGTATTTTGTCTCGCTCTTCTTGTGATTTACAAATTCCGGATGCAGCTATTGTGGAAAAAATCGAGGAAGAAGTTGAAAAGTGCAAGGTATCAACTTTGAGTAACCAGAATTTTTTATGAAATTTTAAATTCAATGTACTATGTATTATTTTATAAATAATTTAGTTGTTTCAACTAAGTAATATCAATACTAAGTGATTCTAGTTAATATAAAATAATCTTATAATTTTAAAAGCATTCTAGCCATTTCCAACAGCATTAGTAAGTTTATCTGAACAAATATAAATATACTTTAATATACAAAAGCCATAGCATTTAAATTGTATTTCTTTGTAGTGTTTCCAGTTTTAAGAATTAATATTTTGAGATTCTAGTCATGATAAAAAGTTTGTGATTGAGAAATAAGGTGAATTCCAATTTCTAGTAAAACGTAGAAGCTGGGCATGGTGGCACATAACTGTAATCCCAGTAGCTTGGGAGGCTGAGGCAGGAGGATTGCAAATTCAAAGCCAGTCTCAGCAATTTAACAAGGCCGTAGGCAACTTAGTGAGGCCCTGTCTCAAAATTTTTTTTTTAAAAGACAGTTTTATTTATTTTTTTAGTTGTAGATGAACACAATGTCTTTATTTTGTTGGTTTGTATGTGGTGCTGAGGATCGAACCCAGGGCCTCACGCATGCGAGTCAAGCGCTCTACCGCTGAGCTACAATCCCAGCCCCCTGTCTCAAAATTTTAAAAAAGGGCAGGGGGCTGGGGATGTGGCTTAGTGGTTAAGCACCCCCTGGTTCAACTACTGGTACCAAAATAAATAAATGAAATAAATAAATAAATAAATAAATACGCTTTTGAGTTAGGCCGACTGGTACATGCCTATAGTCCTAGAGACTTGATAGGATTCACAAGTTCAAGGTCATGTCTGGCAACTTAGGGAAACCCTATCTCAAAATAAAAAATACAGTGAGCTGGGTATGTAGCTTGATGATAGAGACCCCAGGGTTCAATCCCAAGTACCAAAAATAAGCAAATAAATAAAAACAAAATGCACTTTTGTAACTCAGACTCATTCAGTTAGTAAGAATTTTTGAAATCCTACTCTCTCTCTCTCATTTCAGACTTCTGTAGTAGACACATATTTTATCTATTCTACTCTTCTATCATGGTACAATAAAAATGGATTGATTGGGCTGGGGTTGTGACTCAGTGGTAGAGCACTTGCCTAGCATGTGTGAGGCACTAGGTTCAATTCTCAGCACCACATATAAATAAATAAATAGATAAATAAATAGCTTCATCCACAGCTAAAAAATATAAATTTAAAAAATATATTCCAAAAAGAAAATGGATTGATTTGATTGCTTTTAAAAACTTTTTATTTTTCACAAATTTGCCTTTTTAAAAATAACATAGCACTCTCTCTTTGAACCAATAGAGGTAAGAACTGTACTCAAGCTATCTCCACTACTCTCAGCTTGAGTCTCTCTTTTGATATTTATAACTTTATATTTACTCAACCCTGGACTAGGGTCTACTCCATGTTAGAGAACCTACACAGGAAACCCTGTGTCCAAGCCCCAATTCTGGAGAAAAAAATTTTTAACCTTTCTGTGCCTCCATTTCCTCATTGGTAAATGGGAATAAAAGAGTATCTACCTCTTAAGATCATCAAAAGGACAACTGAGTTAATACATGTAAATTCATTTTAATAATGCCTAGCTACTATTAATGCCTAATAATGATTAACTACTGTTGTAATTATTATTCTTCTTATTATTTGAATTTTCTGTGATTATAGTCTAGAAAATCACCACTAGATGGCTCTTTTTCTCTTGGGGGAAAATTATAAGGCTCAGAGCTAAGAGTTTAAAGGGAGTTTAGGGGTTTGGGCTGGAGATAAAACCTAAGGCCTCACACTTGCTAGGCATGTGTTCCACAACTAAGCTGTACCTTCTGTCACAAGAGTTTAATTTTTGAGGGCTGAGATTGTAGCTCAGTGGTAGAGTGCCTGCCTTGCATGTGTGAGTCACTGGGTTCTATCCTCAGTACCACATAAAAATAAATACATAAAGATAAAAAAAAAAGAGTTTAATTTTTGAAAGGTCATTGATATTCAGCTGAAGATAGAAAGCCTGTTACTTCTTTTTAATTGTCTTTCAATATAGCATAAAATGTATTTATTGAGCATTGTTTCTTAGTTTTGAAGGGTTTAAAGAAGTTTCATTTTTTGTTTTGTTTTGTGGTTCTGAAGATTGAACCAGATGCTCTCTACCAGTAAGCGACATTCCCAGCCCTTTATTTTATTTTTATTTCTATTTTATTTCAAGATAGAGCCTCGCTACATTGCCCCAGGTGCCCTCAAATTTGTGACCGTCCTGCCTCAGCCTTCTGACCAGCTCGGATTATAGGCGTGCACCCCCATACCCAGTTACTGGGAGAGCTTTGTAAGAAAGCATATGTTATGAGTTCCACCTCAGAACAGTGCTTCTTAAACTTTAAAGTTCAAATAAATCACAGTAGCATCTTGTTAAAATACTGGTTCTGACTCAGTAGGTCTAGGCTGAAGCTTGAGAGTTTCATTTGTTTCTGTTTTCTTTTTTTGTTTGTTTGTTTTTTGGTTTTTTTCTGCAACCCAGGGCCTCGCACATGCGAGGCAGTGTTCCACCTCTGAGAGACACCCCAAGCCCACGATTCTACATTTCTAAACATGATGACATTTTTTGTAGTCCCCAGACTCTTCATCCACTAGTTGTAGGTTGGGGCCCATTATGGAAATTACCCAGTTTGTTCATTTGCCTAATGAATGAATGAATGAAGTCTAATAATCACGTCCTCTGATCAGGGCTATGGTATAAAAATGCCTAGGAATATATTAGAGCATTTAAGTTATTTTTCCCAATGAAGTACTCCAGACACAGTTCTGATATCTAATTTTTTTTCAGTTCCTTTAAATCTCTTCTGATATTCCTTTTGCTGTAGTCTGTTAATTCATCTGTCCTGCTGTGGGCTGACAACACAGACACCTTATCACTGTGGCCTTCATTATTTGCCTTGTTAAAATCCATCATCTCCCCATATTGTCCGTCTCTCTTCCCTGCTCCTTGTTTGTTTCTTGGGTTTTATTATTTATTTATTTAAAAAAATTTTTATTAGTTTTTGATGGATCTTTATTTTATTCATTTGTTATTTATATGTGGTGCTGAGGATCAAACCCCGTGCCTCACACATGCCAGGCAAGCGCTCTAACACTGAGCTACAGCCCCAGCCCTGATTTTTGGGTTTTGTTTGTTTGTTTTCACCCTTTTTTGCCTTTGACCTTCAAACATATCATGGACAGGCTCAGGGGCACATGCCCATAATCCCAGTGATTTGGGAGGCCAACACAGGAGGATTGTAGGTTTAAGGCCAGTCTGGGCAATTTAGCAATACTCTATTCCAAGATAAAAATAAAAAGGCAGAATTCCAACAGGTTCAACATTCCTAGCAGAGCTGAACAATGTCCCTAGCACCTATTTTGTTTCTGTTATGTCTTTCTTAACTAGAGTAAACCAACAGTTCATTGCTTTATTCCCGGCACTTTAATCTATCAATACATGGCACATAAATGTAACTTAACAAATATTTATTGAAGGAAGAGATAAAATACCTCATAATAAAAGAAAATAGAGACTGTTTAAATTCTGGAGCGCTTAGAGAATGTAAATACATGAACTCTGTAGTTTATGGGTGTTTGTCCTCTTGTTCTTATTTGTAAAAGTGATGCTCTAAAGATAGAACTGCTGCCATTTTTAAAATATGGCTAGTACTCACTGTTTAACAACCTAGTATTCTATGGAATGCAATGGGTAGAGATTATTCCCACTGTTTGATCAGGTAGAACAGGTAATATTATTGCCCTCCCACAGATGGAAGGAAGCTAACACTGAAGATGTGAGTCTCACAGAACTAACAAGTAAAAAGGAAAAGAAAGCCTCCTTCAGCGTCCTGTGGGCATCCCAAAGATCCAGACATCAGATTCCACAAAAGATCCCAAAGATCCAGACATCAGATTCCACAACAGATCCCAAAGATCCAGACATCAGATTCCACAACAGATCTCAAAGATCCAGACATCAGATTCCACAACAGATCCAAAGGCAAAGCCTTGTCAAATGAATTCAAGCTTAATTTTTATAAATACCCACAAAATCCACGTTGTTCTCACAGATAATATCTTCTTCCTTTAATAAAAATCTTTGCTGTCCATTCCCTGTAATTCTTTTTAGAGAGGAAAAAAAGCCATTTTAATAAGCTTGCACTTATATAAAGGTCAAAATAGGCAGATCTAATCCTCTGTGTCAGCAGTACGTCTACTTTAGGGAAGGCCAGGAAGCAGAAGGTGCTGGGGAGGGTTTCTTGTGCTTAAGGAAAGGTGCTACTTGGGTTGGTTGTGGATACACACAAATGTACTAAAAAAATTCATCTGGCTACAACTTTGCATTTTTCTATGTCATATTGCAAAAAATTTACATTCTTACTAAATAAGAATTTAGGTTTATAGGCATTTTTTAAATGTTTATTTTATTCCTCCTTACTGTAGCTGCAGAACTTTAGATGTTCTTAAAATTAATCATTTTGTTTGGCTTTATAAGCTTTTTCTTTAATTTTTATTTTTGGCTTTATAAACTTCAGGCATGTTGAAGTAGTGAATACTGCTTTTACAATTTTACATATAAAGATTTTTCTTCTTTCCTCAGCAAATAAAGAATAATAAGAAGGTATGAGTTACAGTGAAGCCCCATTTGCTGTACAGAGTAAGTTTCTATCAAAGAATTCAAAGTAGTTGTTTTTACTTTGAAAATGTTTTCAATGTATTAGAAAAGCTTTAAATGAGAATTAATGGCTCCCTTCTTTTTAGCCTTTAGAACAGCAACATGGAGTCATTCCTGATCGGGATGCAGAATTTCATCTCTTTGACCGCGTTGTAAACGTGAGAGAGAATGTTTCGGTTCCAGTTGGCCTTTGCGGTACCATCATAGGAATCAAAGGGGGTAATATCTCAATACTTGATGTGTCTTCAGCTATACTTACATAGTAAAGTAAAGTACAAATTTGTGTGTTTTTTCATATGTAAGCAGAAAAAAGCTATATATCAGGAAAAATCTAAATCCTTTTATGTTGTAGCTTTTGAGAAATTTTTTTTCCTTCTACAGAAGTTGTATTTGTCAGAGAAAATTATCCTTTTCTGTCTGTATAATCATCTGAGATATAGTTAAAAGAAGGGGAAGTTGAGATGGTGCTGTCAAAAATTTGGTAGTTTATGTTTATCACGCTAAAATTATATAAGATCTTTGAGGGTAAACATATTTTTATGAAACTAGGAGGAAATTTTCATAGCTTCTCTTTAAACTTTTTTTTTTTTTTTGGTTACTGGAAATTGAATCCAGGGGCACTTAACCACTGAGCCACATCCCCAGCCCAGTGGGATACAAGTCCACTTTAGATATGTATTTTCTAAATATTTTCACCAATCTGCAGCTTACTTTTCTCTTTGCTTTATATGAATTTTTCACAGTAGAAATTTTCATTTTAAGAAAGTTTGGGTAGTGAGCATTGAACCCATGTGTTTTCTACATTCCAAGCCATTTTTAATTTTTTTATTGTGATAAAGGGTCTTTCTAAGTTGCCTCAGGCTCCCTGGTAGTTGGGACTACAGGCATGCACCACCATGCCCAGTGACAATTTCAATTTTAATAAAGTTCACATTATTAATTCTTTCAAGAATTTGTTCTGAAGCTGTATGAAAAAACTCATCATGAAACATAGTCATAAGTATCATCTTCTATAATTTTTATAGTTTCACATTTTCCATATAAGCCCATGGACCATTTAGAGTGAGTTTTGTGAACATTTTAAAGGTTTTCAATGTTCATTTCTCCCAGATAGTTTCCAAGCACTTCATTACCATTTTTAGAGCAGATGCTCCTTTCTTCATTGAATGTCATTTTATCTTTTACAAAATCATACTGCCTGTATTTAGTGGGTGTGTTTTGGGCTCTCCACTCATCTCCATTTCTCTGTGTATTCCTTTAGAGCATCACACTTTCTTCACTTTCTGATAGGATTGGGGATACAGATGTGTGAGTTCTTTGTCCTTCTGTAATCTGTGTCATCTATTCTAGGTTCAGAAACAGTTTGTTGAAAATTTGAGTGTTGTTGCACTGAATCTGCAGATCAAGTTTTTGAGAATTTCATCTTGACCATATAAAGATCTGAAAAAGGAATATTTCTGTATTTATTTATATTTTGTTTGATTTTTTTTCTATTGCATTGAAAGATTTCTAAAAGTGCAATTGTAATATAAAACATGTTTTAAGTTTTCAATTGGGAGTGTGTATTAGAGTTCTCTAGAGGAACAGAATCAACAGGAAGTATAATTATAAAAAGGGGACTTATTAGGTTGGCTTATGTGAGCAGAAGCTGGATAGTCCACAATGGCCATCTGCAGGCTGGGGAGCTGGAAGAATCAGTAGCTGTGCAGTCCACGAGGCTAAAGCCCCAGAACAGGAGGGTTCAACAGTGCTACCCCAGTATGAGACCAAAGGGTTCTGGAGACTCACTGGCAGAGTTGCTTCGGAAGAGTGAAGAAGCAAGGGTCCGATGTCCTCAGATGATCACAGCAGAAACCAAGAACCTGTTCAAGAATTGAGCTTTCATCCGCTTCTGCTTTCTTGTCCTTCCAACTTTAATTCCATCTAAGCTATCATCCTATTGGATGGTGCTCCCTATGCTTAGGGAGGGTCTCCATTTCAGTTGGCTATCCTATATGCCAATCATTCCTAGACACACCCATAAACCCCTTAATCCTCAGCATCTCTTAATCCAATCAAGATGACAATTAAAATTAACTATTACAGGGTGCTATTGTAAATGAAATTCTTTAATTTTTTCTTATTCTAGTTTTTAAATTCTACTTTTCCCTATATATTACTTCTGATATATAAGAAATCATTTGACTTTTGCCAATTGACCATGTATTTTGCTTTTTGCTGTTTTTATCCATTATGATCAAACATGGGATGGTGGATTTTATTGCTGTTTGATTTCCAAAATTATGGCCTAGAAAAATCAGAACCATGAATTTCGGAACTTCACCAAGACTGCCACAAGGGGGCTCAAGGCCGCTGCTGAACAGTGAGCACTGCCCACAGTGGCCAGCAGGGGGTGCTCAGAGTGACTATTTTCTGATCCTCTTGAATCATCTGCCTGTCAGGGATGACTGTCCTGTGCCCACAGCAAGCTTCCTTTTCATAACTCACCTGGGGAAATGTCATGACTGGGGACACCTGGGGTCTCCGTCCACAGTGAGGTAACCCTAAACTTCAATATCTGCCCTAATCCTCACCCTTGCTGTCCACCAGGGAGACCATGGCTGTGGACACCTTGGGGCTATGACTGTGGTGACAAAAGCTTCCTTCTCCTTGGGACCCACACAGGGAGATGCTGTGGTTGCGGACACCTGGGTGCCATGTCCACAGTGAGGTGACACTGACCCTAAACTTGAGACCCACCCAGGAAGAGACCATGGCTGTAGACACCTTGGGGCCATGACTGTTGTGATAGAGCCTCCTTGGTACCCTTGCAGGGAGTTGCCTTGGCTGGGGACACCTAGGGACCATGTGTACCATGAGATTTCTTCCCCTTGGTATCTACATGTGGAGATGCCACTGTTGTTTTGGGATACCTAAAGTCAATCTGAGGAAAAGGAGGTGAATAATAAAGAAAAGCCTCTTGTCAACTATCCCATGTGCTGAGGAAGAAGCTCTGCTATGTTCTTTACTTTTTTTTTTATAGGCTTTTTTAAAAACATATTTTTAGTTGTAGATGGACATAATATCTTTTTTTAAAATATTTTTTTAGTTGTAGATGAATGCAATATCTTTATTTTATTTATTTTTTTGTGGTGCTGAGGATCAAACCCAGTGCCTCACACATGCAAGGCAAGCACTCTACCACTGAGCCACAACCCCAGCCCCTGTTCTTTACTTTTGTAGGTAATATTTAGTGGGACTTAATTTTACAAAAATATCCTTTGGTTAAGGCTTTGGCTGCTCATTGTCATAGTATGCTAAAGTACATTTTATGAGAAGAAATCCCAGGAAAATGAAAGGAGAAACCCTGAGACAAAAACTCAAGATAGTGGAGGGGAGACATTGTGGTCCTAGCTCCTGGGCCCTCACTAGTTCCTGAGGTAAAGGGCTAGTGCCACCTCATTGTCTTTATTTTTATGGCTATCTTTAAAAAGTGTTAAAGTACTTGAAAAATATTGAGAAATTGATGTATCAATGTGATAATAACATTGCAGCTGTATTGAAGGGGTCTTCCCACTGTGTGACTATGAGTTTTGTAGACAATACCAGGGCTTTCTGGGTTGAGTTTCCCACCTGACAATTAGCAGAAGCCACTATGGTGACAACTGTGCCTGAATACACTGCCCAGAATCCCTGGGGTGCCTGGGAAGACATATTGCTACAGCTCCCACAGTCCTTTGTGGAGAAGGCTGGACAGGCAGTTACTGAGATACACTACCCAGATTTCTTGGGATACCAGGGCAAGCACATGGCCCAAAGCCTCCAAAGGCCTCCCTGGTGAGGATTGAGCAGCACAATGCCAGACTGCAGTGGCAGAATCTTCATGGTTCTCTGGATATCCACATGGCATGCAGCTCCCAGCCTCTGGGGTGAGGGATGCATGGGCAGAACAAATGAATACACTAACCATGAACCTTGGGTGCCTGTAGCTCCAAGGGGTCCTTGTGATAGAAGTGGACATCACTGCCTAGAGTTCCCAAGCTTCCACTTGTGAATACGCAGCCTGGAGCTCCCATGGCCCTCCATGATCTATACAAGCAGAATACAGCACTACACTGCTCAGAATGCCTGGGGGGAAATGTGCAGACTGCACCTCCGATAGTCCTCTGTGGTAAGAGCTGCATGTGTATGTAACTGGTCCACAGTACTAGAAAACTTCAGGGTGCCTGTGAAAGCATGCAGCTGCAGCTTACCTAGACATCTGGCAAAGGTGTGTGTGGGAAAAACACTGGACTACATTACCCACAATTCTCAGGGGCAGCAGAAGCTCACATGAGAGCTGTGAGCTAACAAAATGTGGGACTGTATCACCCACAATCCTAAGAGGGAAGAAGCTCTCAGCATCTCCCACAAAGAACCAGCAAAACACTGGACTACCTTACCCACAGTCTTCTGTGTTGGGGATTTCTCCCATCAGGAGCTGTAATAATGTGGGACTACATCACCCACAATCCTCAGGGGGTGGGGATGGGGCACACATAGGAATTCCCCCATCATGAACTGTAATAATGTGGGACTACATTACCCACAATCCTTGGGGAGGAGGTGGAAATAACAGGAGTGCCCTGACTCCTGTGAGCTGGTAAAACATAGGACTAAATTATTCACACTCCTGAGGTGGCAAAATCTCCCAGGTCCCCCACCACCACAGACAGACAGCAAAACACTGGACTACACTACCCTCAGCCCTCAGAGAAAGAAGCTCTCAGGAGCCCCCTTTCCCCCCTCACCCCCACCCTATGAATGGGCAAATTGCTAAACTACATTATCCACAACCCTGGGAGGAAGGTGGAAGTGCACAGAACCAACCCGTCTGAGCCAGAAAATACATGAGACTTAATTATCCACAATCCTAATGGGACAGAAGTTCCCTGGGTTCTGCAGAGAACCAGCAAACTACTGGACTACATTACCCACAACCCACAGGGGGTGGGGGCAGCACACAGAAGCACGCTCCCAGTATAAACTGGCAACATGCTGCACTACATTACCCACACCCCTCAGGGACGGAAGCTTGCAGGAGAACTCCTTCCACCACTTCCTGTGGGTGGGCAAAATTCTGGACTAAATGACCTACAACACTAAGGGAGTTGAAGTTCCCTGGATCCCCCATGAAGAGCCACCCAAATGCTGAGCTACGTTACAACTGTCAAGATTACAATTAGGTTTCGAGGTTGACTGGCTTTCCTTGGGAGATCCTCTGGGTGCTTCCTCACCCAAAGGATTCATGGATGATGTAGTCCTAGACCTTATCCACACACCTCTGCTAGGAGACCCACGGAAGCTGAATGCCACATGCTTGCCCTCATACCTTGTGGATTCTGAGTAACTTTAGGGTTAGGGGTAGGGCTAGGCAAAGATTAGCGACATGGCTAGGGTTAGTGAGATTGGCAAAGCCAAGGGGTATCCTTGAATTTCTGCCACTAAGGACCATGGGTACATGGGTAGTAGAACCATTAACCCTGGAGATCCAGGGAACATCCTTCCCCTTAGGATTATGGGTAATATAGTCCCAACATCTCCCACTCACAGCTTGGTATTCTGGAAACCTCTCCCCTAGGTATTCATGGACTTACTACTCACATTAAGGAATTTTGGAAACTTACTTCCACTCCCACCATGGAATTGTGGGTAATGTAGTTCCACAGTTTATTATAAATGTGGAGAATTGTGGAAGCTTCCTCCCATATTAGTATTGTGGGTAATGTAGACCTATGACTTGTCCTCTCCATTCAACTGATGCTGGGAAATTTGTTGCCCTTAAGATTATGGGCAAAA
>PVHX01023915.1:0-17606 GCA_004024805.1 Geosciurus inauris
AAAGCCAGCCTCAGCAACAGCGAGGCGCTAAGCAACTCAGTGAGACCCTGTCTCTACATAAAATACAAAATAGGGCTGGGGATGTGGCTCAGTGGTCCAGTGCCCCTGAGTTCAATCCCCAGTACCAAAAAAAATAAAAAAAAAAAATAAAAAAAAATAAAAAAAATAAAAAAAAAAGGTAAAACAGTATCACTTTTTTTTGGGGGGGGGTAGCACTGGTTAACTCAGGGGTGCTTTACCACTGACTCAGTCCCTTTTATTTTGAGAATAAAAGGGAATTTTATTCCCTGAATTGCTGAGGTTAGTCTGGAACTTGCAATTCTCTAGCCTCAGCCTCCCACACTGTTGGGATTAGAGGTGTGCGCCATGGTGCCCACATCAAAACACTACTACTCTAATCACTAATGTTTGCTTTTCTTTTTGGTACTAGGGAGTAAAGCCAGGGGCACTTATCACTGAGCCACATCCCTAGTCCTTTTTTAGTTTTTTTTTTTTTTTTTAAATATTTGTTAGTTGTAGGTGGACAGAATATCTTTATTTTATTTTTATGTGGTGCTGAGGATCGAACCCAGTACCTCACGCATGCTAGGCGAGCACGCTACCACTGAGCCATAACCCCAGCCCCCTTTTTTAGTTTTTGAGACATGGTCTCACTAAGTTGCTAAATTGCTGAGACTGGCTTTGAATTTGCAATCTTCCTGCCTCAGTCTCCCGAACCGTTGAGATTACAGGTATGCGCCTGGCAATATTTTATTTTAAATACTATTGTTATTTTTCATAAAGAATATTATGTTAAAATGCAGTGGGTTTAATGCTTTATAATTTTTAAGACTATAAAGGGATCCTGAGACTGGAAGGTTTGAGAACCATCATAGGGCTATGACAAAGGAAACCTTAGGATTAGATTGATACCCTTTCTTTTCTTTTTAAACATCTGTATCCTTAAGGTCATTTAGCTGAAGTACTGCCAAAAGTGAATGTCTTAAACTTCTGCCAATCAAATCTGGAGCTCTAATTTTAATTTTGACACTGCTCTTTCAGCCCCGAACTGAGCCATTAAAAATAGATTTGAGTAGTACAGCTACCCCACTACCACTGTTTGCTTTAATTAGGCTACAAGACCCACAAATTCAGTCTTTTAAGGTCTTAACATCTTCAAAATGAATGCAAGCTCCTGCAGACCAGATGCCCCCAGGCTGCTTACCAGAAAAGAGTCTATCTGATCAGACAGCCTGCCTTCTGTCCCTGGGGCAGCTAGTGCTCTGGGCTGCACACAGCTTGGGAAGACAGCTGTGTTACCTTCCCTTCTATAGCCTAGGTTAGTAATGAAGCACACGTTGTGTTATAGCTGGGGAAATGCCTCTAATCTAGCTCAATGTCAAGACTGCCAGTTAAAAAGAGGTATATCAGAAGCAATTCTGACTTGCTACAACTTGCAGGACCTAAATTTGTACAGAGCACTGTAGCAGCACTGTAGGCTAAGGATGCCAAGTGGCAACTATTCCAGAACAAAGACAATAATTCTTTGTTTGTATATGACTTTCCCACCCCACTCTCCAGCTCTGGTGATTAAACCCAGGTATGCTCTAACACTGAGTTACATCTCCAGCCCCTTCAACTGTATTTTAACAATTTGAGCCAGAATCTTCTTCTATTGCCCAGGCTGGTATTGAACTTGCAATCTTTCTGCCTTAGCTTTGTGAGTAGCTGAGATTATAAGCATGTGCCACAGCACCCAGCTTGTAGATACAATTGATACATGATATCTGGGACAAGCCTAACGTGGTTTGGATTTCACATTTAGTATTTACACTCTTTAAATTTCCCCCATATTCAGAATGTAAGTTAAATTTGCAACTGGAATAGGTATTAGAATGGGAGTGGGGTGGTAGAGGAGATTTCTCCAGGCACAAGTTCAGTGTGGGTGTCTTCAGCAGTCCTCTTTAAACAAGAAGGTGTAGGAGACAAATTAAGAGAACAGAGTGAAAAGAGACCTAGTCTGTTAATTCCTTCTGCTTTACAGCTTTGATTAACCCATTTTGTTCCATCATCCTAAATGTGGACACCTATAAAAACTTAAACTGAGCCAAGCACAGTGGCGCATACCTGTAATCCCAGCCCCTTGGGAAGCTGATGCAGGAGGATCCTGAGTTCAAAGACAGCCTCAGCCATTTAGTGAGGCCCTAAGTAGCTTAGTGAGACCCTGCCTAAAAATAAAAAAATAAAAAGAGTCTCTGGGTTCAATCCCCAGTACCAAAAACAAAAACAAACAACCCCCCTCCAAAGCTTAAAGTGAGCAACAAATGTGCCACTTATGATAACTTTGAAATAATTACTATGCTTTTATATGACTACTCTTTTGAGAATAGGTGAATGATTAGAGTTTGAAAATACATGTATATTTAATATATGTACATGAAACCATATATAAACAATATATAAGTTCTACATTATGATTTCCAACCCATTTTAATGCACCTTTCAATTTCATTGAAATATTCATAGAATTGAAAAATTTGGACTTAGTGGGTTAACATTTACTATTTTGGGGGGGATGTCAAGCTCTATGGTGGGACTTGGGTATGTAAAAATGAGTGAAATATGCTTCCCATCCTGGTGGAATTCAAATCTATCCCAAAAACTTGTAACTAAAGTTATGACAAAACATGATTGGGACTGGGGATATAGCTCAGTGGTACAGCACTTGCCTAACAGCACAAGGCCCTGGGTTTAATCCCTAGCATCACAAAAGCAAAGTAAAACAACAAAACTCCATAATTAATGCTATACTAAGCTATACACTAGGAAAATGATATTAACATGAAGACAGAGGTTGGGAATACCTCAGGAAAGATGATTCCTGAGTGAAGAATTAAGAACATAGTCTGGAAAAAGGCAACATGAAGCAAAACCTTATGCTTGGTAAGGCCTAGTCATCTAGAGAATAGCCCTAAAATCTGTTGTGGAGTTTAAACTACAAGACATTTCACATTCTGTATTTTCTTTTTTTAAATATTTTTTAGTTGTAGGTGGACACAATATCTTTATTGATTTATTTTTATGTGGTGCTGAGGATCAAACCCAGTGCCTCACGCATGCGAGGCAAGCGCTCTACCACTGAGCCACAATCCCAGCCCCCACATTCTGTATTTTCTGAGCAAGGGTCAAGGCCTATTTCAAAGGTATTTATGAACGAATACTCAATTTGGAAACTAAAAACTCAAAAGTTAAAGTTTCAGAGCCTATTTAAAAGTTCTTTTAATTTTTTTTTTTGGTACCAGGAATCGAACCCAGGGATGCTTAACCACTGAGTCACATCCTAGCCCTTTTTTAGAATTTTGAGACAGAGTCTCACTAACTTGCTGAGGCTGCCTTTGAACTCAATATCTTCCTGTCTCAGCCTCCCTAGTCACTAGGATTACAGGCATGCTCCACCATGCCTGGCTTAAGTTCTTTTAAATCTAGGATTTAGCACCATTAAGCCAATATGTTAAAATACAAAAAAAAAAAGTTACTTCTGTTATTGTAACATGCATATCATATTTATAGGAAAATTGTTTTAGAACTTTTTCAATGACAGGGCTGGGGCTGTAGCTCAGTGGTAGAGTGCTTGCCTAGCATGCGTGGGGCACTGGGTTCGATCCTCAGCACCACATATAAATAATGAATGAATAAAATAAAGATCCATCAACAACTAAAAAAAATTTTAAAAAAAGAGAACTTTTTCAATGACAATCTTTTCAGTAAAAAAGCATTACTGTCAATATGAGTTCCTAACATTAATAATTTAAAAAATACTATTTATCACTTTTCTTTCCATGTTTCCTTTGGGAACAAAAAAAGTGGAGGAAAAAAAAGTGAGGAGTGAATTAAGTAGAGAAATTGATTTCTTCCAGAAGGGAATTGGCAAGGGAGCCATGGGGTTGTAGAACTTTCCAGCATAAGCCATGCACTGTGGCAGGAACAGAACAGGGCTAGTTTAGGGACAGGGAGAATGGTTCATGAGTCAGAGGTGAAGGCATAGGGATCTCTGCATGGTAATTTAAGGATTTTAGACTCTATCCTTAAGGTGCTAGGAAGATATTTCAGTGTCTAAAACAATTTACTTGCTAATTCTATGAATACTAAGAAGGAAATACAAACAACTCACCTGAGGTAAGTTTAGTTATGCTGAGATGTCAAGAATGGGCAGGGTAAGGCATATAAAGCCAGGGTAAAAAAGTGAGCAAGAATTAGGTATCTGGTAGCTAATGTCTTAAGGCCAATGTGACTAGGGAATGGGGAAAGCAGAATATGAAGGAGGAGGAAAATGCTCAAGCGGGGAATGAAGGCCATGGAAAGCCATTGGAGTTTTAAGTAGGAAAATGACAAGATCTGACTTGACAGGATCTGCCACATGGAAAATGGATTGGAGGGGGATTTGAGTGGAAACAGGCAAAAGATGGTGGCTTAGAATAGGGTGGTAGCAGTGAAGACAGAGGATAGAAAACAGATTTTGGGTAAAAGAGGAATTATTGAAAAGGCTGGGGAAAAGGTGGAGTAAAGAAGAGTAAAAGTCAAGTCTCACAGTTATGGCTTTGGTATAACCACATGGTTGGAGCACTACTTAGTAAGATGGGGAATATCAGGTTTGGAATGATGGGAAGATCAAAGATCAAAATTTATGTTATGCTAACACAACTAAACTAATATAACTAAACAGGCATTATGACATTATGATTCTGGAACACAGAGAGAAGACTGAACTAAAAACTTAAAACTTGAAAGTTGCCGGCTCAGAGACTGAATCATCTAAGGAAAGAATGTAAAGGATTAGAGATTAAACTCTGAAAGAAATCCAACATTTAGACATTACAAAGAGGAAAAGTGGCTAGCAAAGGAGACTGAAAAGGAATAGCCAGAAAAATGCAGAAATTCCAAGAGTGAAGTGTCAATGAAGCCAAGAGAAGTGAAATTAAAAGTGGAGATTGAGGAGCCAGGGGTATAGCTCAGTTGGTAGAGTGCTTGCCTAGCGAACATAAGGCCCTGGGTTCAACGCCCAGCACCACAAAAAAAAAAAAAGAGAGAGAGATATGGAGGAAGATAAGAACAAAGTATCCACTGGATTTGGCAACACAGAAGTTACTGGTGACCTGACAAGAGTAATTAATACTGGTCAGAAAAACAGATTGGTACAGCCTGAAGAGAGAATAAAAGGTGAGTTGGCACAGTTAGAAATCTGGTCATGAAGGAAAAATTTAAAAATTAGTATGGTAGCTGGAGGAGCATTTGAGGGATATCAGAATATAAATTATATTCTGATGGGAACAGAGTTTTATGGAGAAAGAGGATTTGGTGGTTGATTGTATGGAGAATAGTAGAGAAGAAGGAAGCCAAGGATTACACACAGGACTGACAGTGGTGCCATTTTTTTTTTTTTTTTTTGGTACTGGAGATTGAACTCAGGGGTACTCGACCACTGAGCTTCATCCCCAGCCCTATTTTGTGTTTTATGTAGAGACAGGGTCTGAGTTGCTTAGCGCCTCGCTGTTGCTGAGGCTGGCTTTGAACTCGCGATTCTCCTGTCTCAGCCTCCCTAAGTGCTGGGATTACAGGCTAGTGGTGCCATTTATTAAGATGAAGAACACAGAAGCAAAGGAAAATTTATTTGCCTTCAAAGATCAGATATTTCCACAGTAGGTAGGCTCTCTTCTCATGGAAGAGGACTTCACAGTGGAAAAAAGTTAAACTAGACTGTGTCTCTAAAGATACTTTCTTTCTCTGCAACTGGGGATGGAATCCACAGGCATCTACCACTAAGCTACATCCCTAGCCCCTTTCATTTTTATTTTTGAGACAGGTCTAAGTCACCCAGGTTGGCCTTGAATTTGGGATTCTCTTGCCTCGGTGGTCTCCTGTGTAGCTGGTATTACAGGTATGTACCACTGCATGGGCCCAGACTGTACCACTGTCTCATGTGATTAATCTTTTAAAAAATATTAAAACATCTCAAAGAATAATGCTACACTAATCTAATCTAGTAGGCTGCCCCCCACCCCCCAAAAAACGAATAAAAGTGAGTTTGTATTGATGGTAGACTAGTTATGGAAAAGGGCCCTAAATTCACAGCTGATTTGGGAGCAATGATACTTTCGTAATTAAAACACTGACTACTTAGGCCAGGCATGGTGGCACAGGCCTATAGTTCCAGCTACTTGGGAGCTCAAGGTAGGAAGATGTACTTGAGCTCAAGAGCTGGAGCCAGCATAAGTAATATATCAAGACCTCAATTCAAAATAAAACAAAAAAGCAAAAACAAGCACTGAAAACTTACAAAACAGTAACTTCTAAATAAACTTTTTTTTGGTATCAGGCATTGAACTCAGGAGCACTCAATCACTGAATCACATCCCCTGCCCTATTTTGTACTTTATTTAGAGACAGGGTTTCACTCAGTTGCTTAGCACCTCTGATGGTAGGCTGCTTTGAACTGGCGATTCTCCTGTCAGCCTCCCCAGCACCTGGGATTACAGGCGTGCACCACCACACCCGACTAAAACTGAACTTTTATACTGAAGAAAAGTTCTACTGAATAAATTTAATCAAACCCAATATTATTGACACTCTGGTGTACCTTATTCCTTTACTACTTATGATATTACATTGAATTTCCATGGAAGTATTTCGGAGAGCTTAAGTGTCCTTCTAAAGGAAAATAAGTATACGTTCTTGTAAGAACCCAGGGAAACGAACTGCTCCAGGTAGTTAGTGCGTAGAAAAAAGGCAAAAATGCAGGATAAGTTCTGACTTAACGACCCGTCTGATGTTTACGGCAGGCGCTGACAAATGTTTGAGGAAATGAATCTATGAAGAATGAAGGGATTCAGTACTTATACAAGATCTCTGATCTTTAGAAAGGGATGAAGGATGCAGCAATCCACTTAAAGTTCTGACTCTATTATTCAACAATACGGGAAGAGCTAGAATTCAGCATAGCCTGTCTGATGGCTGAGTAGAAGTCACATTCCCTGGACAAACAATTCTTTCATCTGATCCCAGGTCAGAAGCCCTAGGTCCCCTCCATTCCTAATTATTTTGCGTAGCCCAGTTTTCAGAAACTGCGGAGAGAAGGATGGGATTCTAGGAAGCCTGTTGATTCAACAGGCCACCCAATTCCCGGGTTCAGGATGCGACTGCTTTGAGAAAAGCACAGAGACTGAACAACTACTCTGCTTTCCTCTCCCCTTCCCCGCATAGAGCAGGGAAGGCCCCACCACCACCACTTCTTCCCGCATACGGCTCCCCAGAGCTTTTTCCCTTACGGGAACAGGCCATAGGAGCCCGGTTCCGCACCTGACCCATGCAAGAAACACAATCTTCAGACTGAATTTTACCTGCTTGAAGCTCGCCGTTTCTCTGATGCGGTAAGACTCCACTGAGGAAAATGGAGTCGTCGAACCGAGACTGGGAAAGGATAGTAAGCACCCACCGCACGACCCCTCCGCCGCCACCGCCGACACCGCCGACACCGCCGCGGCTGCTGCGTCAACGTGCTACATCACTTCCGGCTCCCTGTCACTGGGAGTGGGCGGGCTGTTCCTACCTCTCTTCTACCGGGTTCTCTGGGAGTTTCGATGGAGTACGCGAAAGGTAGCAGGTAATGTTTCAGGAAGGCACCTGCCAAAGATTTCCCCAGAGCAAGGGGATCAAAATCAACCTGACCCAGGGAGTGGGGTGGGTTCCTCAGACCGCTCTAGCCAAATGAACCATAAAGATTAGATCAGAACGTCTTCACTTCCGCCTCTTAATAGTTCCGCCTTCATCTTCCGGTTCCGGGGAGGGGCCAAATTTTCTTGGAGGATTAGGGGCTCCGCCATCCAGTTAGGATGGCTGTTGTACAGCTACTGTTGTTTGGGGGTTTGTGGAGCGCTGTAGGGGCGTCTAATCTGGCTGTCGTTACTTGCGGCTCTGTGGTGAAGTTACTCAATACGCGCCACAACGTCCGACTGCACTCTCACGACGTGCGCTATGGGTCAGGTACTGCGGGGGAACCGGTTTGGGTGGGCTGGGAGGCCCGGTAGGCTCAGAACGGGGCGGAGCCTCGGAGACTTAGGGGTCCCCTGGGGAGGCTCATGAGGTCCAGAGAGGATGAAGAACCGAGTGTTCTGAAGTTGGTTTCATCGTAATATCAGTTTGTATTTGGTGAGCTAAGTGCCAGGCAAGTCGATATGCCCTTTCTTTTCTTTTTTCTTTTTATTTAAACCACAGAGCCCTTTTTATTTTCTATTTTGAGGCAGGGTCTCACTAAATTGCCGAGACTGGCCTCGACCTTCGTATTCTTCTGCCACAGCCTTCTGAGTCGCTGGGGTTATAGGCGTGCGCCACCACGCTCGGCTTTCTTTTTTTTTTTTTTTCCTTTCAATTTTTTAACATTCCAGTGAGGTAGATGCTGTTGTTATCCGCATTTTACAGGTGAGAAAATAGACTGAGAGAAATTCAGTCGCTTAATCAAAACCTTGCAACTAAGGTTTGACCGAAATCAGTTAAGATTCAAAGCTCTTCAACTGCTTTGGGCTGTCACTATTTTAGGAGAAACATGATATAGAAAATTACAGTGCTATATCTCTGAAGTTTTAAAGTCCAAGAATTCACTCTTTTATTACAATTCTCTGTCTTCTAGCTCATTTGGTCTTTAGCTTATCTTTTGGTACCTTTTACTCAATCTTACCCTCCTTTTTAAAAAGCGGGGTGTGGTGGTACATGCCTGTAATCCCAGCTACATGGGAGGCAGAAGTAGAGGAATCATAAGCCAGCCTGGACAACTTAGTGAGACCCTGTCTGAAAATAATATTTTTAAAAAGGGCTGGAGTAGTAGTACAGGGGGAGATTACTCCTGGCTTCAGTACAATTTAAAATAATAATAACAACAAAGAAAACCTTAAAGTAGTGAAGGCATTGTAGAGGAAACTGCTTTTTTGGTGGGAGGGGTATAGTGCTGGGGATTGAACCCATGGCCTTGCAAGGGCTAGGCAAGCCTCTACCACTGAGCTAAATCCTTAGCCCAGGGAACTGCTTTTTGCTATATTAAACTAAAATATTTAATAATCAGTTACTTATGGGTCCATTCATCAAAATAGATTTAATAAGCCCCTACTGTGTGCCTAGTATTGTTCCACATGCAGGAGATGCAATAGTGAATCAATCAAGTTACAAGGAAGACAATAAAAATAGAAGTTCAAGGACTGGGGAACTAACTCAAATGGTAGAGCACTTGCCTACCATGCACAAGGCCCTAGGTTTGATACCAGCATTACAAAGGAAAAAAGAAAGAAATGAAAAACAAAATCAGTGAGGCATGATAGGCATCTGTGATAACTGGGATGACTGATTATGCTATTCCTTCAGAGATGAAGGAGTTCCCTCAGATGGACTAATCTGTGATTCATGTGTTTCAAAACCTGTCTGACCAGTTAGACTAGAGAAAGAACTGAGTTGTCATTATTGGGATGTCTTAATTCTAGCAGCCATTCAGTGAATACCTAATATGTGTCAGGTTTATTGCTTTTTTAATTTTATTTTTTGGTACCAGAGATTGAACCTGGGGTGCACTCGACCACTGAGCCACATCCCCAGCCCTGTTTTATATTTTATTTAGAGTCAGGGTCTCACTGAGTTGCTTAGCACCTCACTGTTGCTGAGGCTGACTTTGAACTTGTGATCCTCCTGTCTCAGCCACCTGAGCCATTGGGATTATAGGCGTGTGCCATTGTGCCCAGCTCTAGCCCTTTTTTTTTTTTGGTACTGGGGATTGAACTCAGGGGTACTCGACCACTGAGCCACATCCCCAGCCCTATTTTGTGTTTTATGTAGAGACAGGGTCTCACTGAGTTGCTTAGCGCCTCGCCATTGCTGAGTAGCCCTTTTTTATATTTTATTTAGAGACAGGGTCTTGTTGAGTTGCTTAGGGCCTCGCTAAGTTGCTGAGGCTGACTTTGAACTCATGATCCTCCTGCCTTAGCCTCCCAAGTTACTGGGGTTACAAATGTGTGCCACCATGCCAGGCTTATTGCTTTTTAATTTGATCTGATTCTCTGCTTTAGAATTGAATGGAGGTGGTGAGAGGCCTAGCAATAGGAGTCTGATAGTTTCAAATACTCTTTAGATGCTTCTGATGGGCAGCCAAATTTGGAAACCAGGTTCTGTCTGGAATGCAGAAGAAGGATCTCTGCTGAATCTGAGATACAGAGTTAGATAGAGCATTGTTGTATGATGACGGTTGAAGAGTGACGGGAGTAGATGAAATTGCCCAGGATGAGCTGTGGTTTTCAATATGAAAATTACAGTAAGTGCTGATGTCAATCTGAATTACTTGAGAAACTTGTTAAAAATACAAATGAGGGCTGGGGTTGTACCTCAGTGGTGGAGCGCTTGCCTAGCATGCATGAGGCACTGGGTTCAATTCTCAGCACCACATACAAATAAATTTAAAAAAAGGTCCATCAACAACTAAAAAAATATTTAAAAAAATACAAATGAATGCTAGCTGGGCACGGTGGCAGACGCCAGTAATCCCAGCACTTTGGGAAGCTGAGACAGGAGAATCGCGAGTTCAAAACCAGCTTCAGCAACAGCAAGGTACTAAGCAACTCAGTGAGACCCTGCCTCTACATAAAACACAAAATAGGGCTGGGGATGTGGCTCAGTGGTCGAGTGCCCAGGAGTTCATTCCCTGGTACCAAAAAATAAATAAAAATGCTTTTGTCTTGACCCCCAGTGTATTTAAGAACTTCTAGTATACATAGATGAGAAGATGAGATCCTTGTGCTGGGGTTGTAGCTGAGTGGTAGAGTGCTTGCCTAACACATGTGAAGCAATGAGTTTGATCCTTAGCACCACATAAAAATAAATGAAATAAAATAAAAAAAAAAAACCTACAGGGCTGGGGCTGTAGCTCAGTGGTAGAGCGCCTGCCTAGCATGTGTGAGGCACTGGGTTTGATCCTCAGCACCACATATGAATAATAAGTGAATAAAATAAAGATCCATTAACAACTAAAAAATAAAAAATTTTAAAAACCCCACAATTATAGACTTCTTAAAAAAATGTTGAATATAGATGAGGTCCTGGTATAGAATTCTGGGTAATCCCAAGATTCTGGGATTGGTGTGAGGAAAAAGTGGGCTGAATAGAAAGTGTGAAAAGAAGTAAAAAGTAGATTATGATTTAGTGAACAGTATTGTGCATACTGAGAGAGCTGTGAGGCAGTAACCAGAAATGGAGTTTTTTTTGCCCCCCCCCCCAAGATGTAACAAAGTCACTGTGGGTTTGAAAGAAATCAGTAGAGAGAACCTGATAGTTTGTTGCATTTACCCAAATGAATAGTACCGGGCATACAGTGTTACATAGTAAAAGGGAAATATCAAACGCTTGTGCTTAGGCAGGTCTGTGGATCTCAAGGCAAAGCTAGGAGGAGCAGGTGGAAAGTATTTAAGGGAAATTAATTGAGAAATGTGAACTGCCTTCAAAGAAGGGCTGTGAATAAGGCCTGGGGGGTGGGGTGGGGTGGGGATCCGGAGTTTGAGAGAGAGTAGCCTGTTGAGAGGAACTTGACAGAAAAAGCTGGAAAAAGAAAGAGGTCCTTCGTGTGGGAAGTGATGTGATGGAGTAACTCTTAGTTCTAGAATCAGGTTTTGTAGGTTTAGCCCCAGCCTTGTTAGAACTGCATAACCTTGGGCATACTACTCAGCCTTTCTAATACTCCAGCATAGAGTGAGAATAATAATAATTCCTATATAAGAGAATAGATGCACATATTAAATAAGAATATTCAAGCAAAGGACTTGGGTTAGTGCCTGGTATCTGGTAACTACTCAGGACACATTAGCTAGGTATGAATTATTATTTGTATATATTTCCTTATTTTTTTTTTAAGTCTGTAACTACTTTTTTTCTCTCTCTCTTTTTTTTTTTTTTGGTACTAGGGATTGAACCCAGGAGTGCTTAACCACCGAGTCATATCCCTAGCCCTCTTTATTTTTTATTTTGAGACAGAGTCTCACAAAGTTGCTTAGAACCTCATTAACTTGCCAAGGCTGGCTTTGAACATGTGATCCTCCTGCCTCAGCTTCCTGAGCCGCTGGGCGAATGTATGCTATAGCTACATATTTAACTTAGTGCATTTTAACCTGCAGAATTGTACCAGTTAAGGCAGGATTAACCAAATTTAGATGTCCTAAGAGTAATTTTATAATGTATTAATGGACTACATAATAGGAGTTTTGGAATTATAATGGCTGCTTGGATTAAAGTTGATGACATAAAGTCATCTTATTTTAACTATAAACTATGAAAAATTTTATTGTAATGCATAGTAAACATTGAATAATATTACAAACATGTTAAAATTATATACATTTATCTGGTATATATTAGGGATTATCCAGGCTAGTACATACATGTAAACATTGCCAATACTTCAGAAAAACCCACATATATTTGTGGATTTGTATCTAATCCTTTTGATGCAAATTCTTGGACTTTTCTGATATGGCACTCCCTTCTGTATAATATATAATAATTAAAACCACAAAATATGAACATATTTAATATTTTTATAAATACTTTAATGTCATAGAAAAACATTACTAGGTTTAATATTTCCTCCCCACCCTTCCATACCAGTTTTATGACACTGCACATTTTTAGGGCCATAGGATTAGACTGAGTTCACTTGCTTTCTCTTTTTTTGACTATAGGTAGTGGCCAACAGTCAGTGACAGGTGTAACCTCTGTGGATGACAGCAACAGTTACTGGAGGATACGGGGGAAGACTGCCACAGTGTGTGAAAGGGGAACTCCCATCAAATGTGGCCAGCCCATTCGACTGACACACGTCAACACTGGCCGAAACCTCCACAGTCACCATTTTACTTCACCTCTTTCTGGAAACCAGGTGAGGTGGCTGCTTTGCATTACTTGATCCTCTTGTTTGATCTCCTGGTTCTTAGCCCTTTCTTTTCCAGATGTAAATGTTCTTTTTTCTGCAGATTTGGAGAAGAGACTTTCATAAATGTGAAGAAAGTTGTTTCTGGTCACATGGAAACTTTACATCCAGATAAAATCAAGAAATGGGGAGAAAAGACAGAATATATATAAATTAACATAAAGTCTAATAAATTCTTCAGTAAACCCAGTGTTTCCAAACTTGAAATAAAAATGATGATGATGATGATGATGATTTTTTGGTACCAGGTATTGAACTCAGGGGTACTTGACCACTGAGCCACATCCCCAGCCCTTTTTTTGTGTTTTATTTAGAGAGAGTCTCACTGAGTTGCTTAGTGCCTTGCTGTTGCTGAGGCTGGCTTTGAACTCGTGATTATCCTGCCTCAGCCTCCCAAAGTACTGGAATTACAGGCGTGCGCCACTGCACCCAGCTAATGATTTTTATTTTTAACAATGTTAACTAATCACATTGGGAAAATGAATTCTGCCACCTTTTCTTTTTCTTTTTTTGGTGCTGGGATGGAACTCAAGACCTTCCACATGCTAAACATGTGCCCTAACAATGTACTATATACACAGTCCCTTTGCCACTTTTTTTTTTTTTTTTTTTAATATTTTTTAGTTGTCAGTAGACATTTATTTATTTATTTATACGTGGTGCTGAGGATCGAACCCAGGGCCTCACGCATGCGAGGCAAGCGCTCTACCGCTGAGCTACAATCCCAGCCCTCTGCCACTTTTTTAAGCCTTGAGCTTTCAGGGGATATAAACCTGTTAATGATTTCTTCCCTCTGACTCCCTACTTTTAACACAGTTTTAGTTATAAACACCTTACCTTAGTAGGGTAAAGTTGCTAGAATTGATGAAGTAATGTTGATAACATTATTATCAAGTAAGGTCCATAGTTTAAATTCCTTTTCAAGCCGGGCGCGGTGGCTCACGCTTGTAATCCCAGCACTTAGGGAGGCTGAGACAGGAGAATCACGAGTTCAAAGCCAGCCTCAGCAATGGCGAGGCACTAAGCAACTCAGTGAGACCCTGTCTCTACATAAAAAACACAAAATAGGGCTGGGGATGTGGCTCAGGGGTCGAGTGCTCCTGAGTTCAATCCCCGGTACCAAAAAAAAAAAAAAAAAAAAATTCCTTTTCACCTAATGTTCTTTTTCTGTTCCAGAATACATTACATTTAGTTGATATATCTCGTTAATATCCTCTTGGTTATGACAGTTTTTCCAGCTTTTCTTGTTTTTGGTAACCTTGACAATTTTGAGAAGTACTAGTCAGATGCTCATCTTTTGGAATCTGTCTGACATTTTTATCATGATGAAACTGTTTTTATAAAGGGTTTTGGAAGGTCACTGAGTTAAAAGTGACATTTTCCTCACATCCTAGGAATGATACGTTATCTACATGATTTTTGATTATTGATTTTGACCTTGATCACCTAGCTATAGTAGTGTTCTATTGAGTTTCTCCTGTAAAGTTCAGCAACTCAGTGAGACCCTGTCTCTACATAAAACACAAAATAGGGCTGGGGATGTGGCTCAGTGGTCGAGTACCCCTGAGTTCAATTCCTGGTACCAAAAAAAAGAAAGATATTTGTGTATACTAACTCATACATCTACACATATAAACTGATATCTTTAGCCATCTGTGTATTGTTAAACATGAGTTCTTATTTGATACCTTCAACTCTAATCCATTACCATATTTATCATTATAGCATGTTTATTTGTAAATCCGTGCTGCAACAGAGAAGTACCAGGCTTCCACCATCCACCGTTCATTTCCTTCTCTAGTTCTCGTATACAAGTATAGTGTTAGAATTGTTAACTGGAACTCCCGTGGGGTACTTACTTTATCAAGTAAGTGTTCTGTGCTTAAGTGTAGTTCCTTTTGTCTTTAGTTTTATAGACTCCATTTCCAAAGGTCTGCTTTTTATTACCTAAAATTATATAGTTATTAGTGTATATATAAGTCAGATGTTTCTGAAATAAATTTTTTTTAATCGTCAGGGCATAGAAACCCTAAATATTTGGCCTGAAGGAAAATGAGTTTTTGATGAGGAAAGGAATATAGAGAACTTGCTATGTTTTTTTCAATTAATATTCACTATCTTACTGGTGGTATACACCTATAATTTGAATGACTCGAGAGGCCAAGACAGTAGAATTGTATATTTAAGGCTAACCTGGGGAACAAAGCAAGATCCTGTCTCAAAAAATAAAAAGGATTGGGAATATAGCTCAGTGGTAAAAGGCCTGTGGATTTATTCCCCAATAGCAATGAATAAATACAGCCAAGTAACAAGATTTATAAAATATTTTAATAGACCGGGTATAGAGGCACATGCTTATGGTCAGCTACTTGGGAGGCTGAGGCAGGATTGCTTGAACCCAGGGGTTTGGGTTAACTTGGGCAACTGAGCAAGAACTCATCTCTAAAGAAATAAAAATGTTTTACGACTATAATAGAAAATAAAAGGCAATATAGTACTAATTGCAAACTAAGTGAACCATAGTCTTATATGGCAGCTTCTTTTTCTCTTAGATATTTTTTGTTTTCTTGTTTTTTCCTCCACGTTTTATTTTTTAACAACACTAGAAATACTGTCATTTGTTAACTGTTGGGTAGCCTTATTTTTCTTCCCATTGCCTCCTTCTGCTCTTCAAGTCTGTGTGTCAGCCATGCTAATGTTGCCACCTTCTGTCTTCCAGGAAGTGAGTGCTTTTGGTGAGGAAGGTGAAGGTGATTACCTGGATGACTGGACAGTGCTCTGTAATGGACCCTACTGGGTGAGAGATGGTGAAGTGCGGTTCAAACATTCTTCCACTGAGGTACTGCTATCTGTCACGGGAGAACAATATGGTCGGCCCATCAGTGGACAAAAAGAGGTGCATGGCATGGCCCAGCCAAGCCAGAACAACTACTGGAAAGCAATGGAAGGCATCTTCATGAAGCCCAGTGAGCTGTTGAAGGCAGAAGCCCACCATGCAGAACTATGAGTCCAGAGACTCTGAGCCGCTGTCACCACACAGTGTTCATAGACATCTGTTGCTGCTTCACTGTGGGATCCCTGCCACAAGTACTCTGTGTAGCAGCCATATCCCCTTTGAGAGGAAGGTGGACAATAGAAAACAATGATTGTGTTTGGAAGCTGCAGCCCTTTGCATCTGAATTGGTTGCTCTCCCAGACTTGGGTCAGTTCTGAGCAAAGGACTTGTTGAAGGTGCAGGTGCTTTTTATTCATACTGGTTAAAAAAAAAAAAAAAAAAAACTAGGGTAATTTCCTCTTAGCTGGGAAATTTTTACTCCTCAGGAGCTTGGCATCATGGATTATTTAATGACTCTTCTTTTTTGTTTTGCAGTGCTAAGAATTAAACCTAGGGCCTTGCACATGGTAGGCAAGTGCTCTACCATTGAGCAAGACCCCCAGCCCACATCATGGATTGTTCATGTGTGTGACTTCCTCTCATGTGTGTGACTTTTCCCCTTTCTCCAAAATGATTAAAAGAAGAAGAATTCATTACTGTGTTATTATTTACTAGATGTGCTGTTTATTGAATTGCTTAATCTTTAAGTCCCAAGACTCGTTTTTTTTTTTTTTTTTTGTACTAGAGATTGAACTCAGTGGCACTCGACCACTGAGCCACATCCCCAGCCCTATTTTGTGTTTTATGTAGAGACAGGGTCTCACTGAGTTGCTTAGCGCCTCGCAGTTGCTGAGGCTGGCTTTGAACTCGCGATTCTACTGTCTCAGCCTCCCTAAGTGCTAGGATTACAGGCTTGCTCCACCGTGCCCGGCAAGTCCTGGCTCTTGAGATGCTGGGAGTCTCCAGGGTGGGCCATTCTAAGAATTTTACTTGGATCTAGTCCTTTTCTCTCTGTACTGTCACTTCTCCCCAGGTACCTCATCTTTATTAGATTTTTTAAAAATATTTTTTTAGTTGTCAGTGGACTTTATTTGTTTATATGTGGTGCTGAGAATTGAACCCCAGCCTCACACATGCTAGGCAAGCACTCTACCACTGAGCTACAACCCCAGTCCTCTTTATTAGATTTTTTTTTTAAAATATTTATTTATTTTTTTAGTTGTAGGTGGACAGAATATCTTTATTTTTTTTATTGTTATGTGGTGCTGAGGATCGAACCCAGTGCCTCACGCATGCTAGGCGAGCGCGCTACCACTGCGCCACAATCCCAGCCCCTCTTTATTAGATTTTTGACTAATTATGGCTAAAGACCCTCAAAAGAATACAGCATAAGTAACTAATGAGGGGTTGGGGTTGGGACTCAGTGGTAAAGCACTTGGTTAGCATGATGTGTGAGGCACTGGGTTCAATCCTCAGCACCACATAAAAATAAGGTTATTTTAAAAAATAAGTAAATAAGGAAATGTTTTACTCTGGATCTTATTGCAAATGAAAAAAAGGCATAGGAGTAGAAAGAACTAACGTTATAACAGCTCTTACTTTATTTCACCAAAATGTAACAGGATAGACATTATTAATTTTACCGACTTACAGAGTAGAACAGAACAGTTGAGTGACAACTGCCTGAAATCTTTTTTTTTTTTTTTGGTACCCAGGATTGAACTCAGGGGTACTTGACCACTGAGCCAC
>PVHX01023916.1:0-24893 GCA_004024805.1 Geosciurus inauris
CTAAGCAACTCAGTGAGACCCTGTCTCTACATAAAACACAAAATAGGGCTGGGGATGTGGCTCAGTGGTCAAGAGCCCCTGAGTTCAATCCCCAGTACCAAAAAAATAAAGAAAGAAAGAACCAGAGAGAGATGGGAAAGAAAATAGAAATAAAATTCAGAAGTGAGAGGGGATCACTGTGCACCTGAGGGGCACTGGGAAAAGGACAGGAAACTATCATCCCTCCCCTAGTACAGGGCTGAGTAGAGTAGGTCAGGGTAGGCCTAGAGGGGGCCAAGCAAGCACAAGGACATCACATTTAAGGAGGCCCTCAAGTCTCAGCCTCATGCAAGTTGTAGGGTTGACACCTGCGAGTGGGGCTTCCTTAAGGTTTGCTCCCTGGGTCTCTTAGGAAGCTCACTCTCTTCCCAGCCCTGCAGGTGCTCCCCAGACCAGCAACCTGCCCTGGGCAGCAAGAGGGTGAAGTTCTGCTGGCAACACAGCTCACAGCCCAGGCTGCCGTCCACTCCTTTCTCCTTTCTAGGGCGCCCTCCCCATCAAGAGCCACACTGGATGGATAGATCCTCTGACCTCGCTTTCCCTGTGATCCCAATCTCCTGGGCCTCTGCCTATTTCTCAGGACAGCAGAACAGCAAGCTTCGTCCCCTGGGTGTGGGGAGAGCCTTCGAGTACACACAGGAAGGTGGCACAAAGTCAGGCTGTCCTTTTCCTTGACCCAGTTTCAAATCCTCAAGTCTCAGGCCTGCACCAGCCACATGCAGACAGTCCAGATCTGCACCCTCAAGGTGCAGGAGGAGGAGGGCTGGCGGGGCAGACAAAGCACAGGACAGTTCTCTATACATGGGGGCAGGAGAAAGCAGGCCCAGCTCATCTGCTGTCCTCTGTACCATCACATAGAAAGCAGAAGGACAGCACTAAACAGAGCATGCCAAGTGCAGCCAGTACGGGTGCTAGGAATTCAGAGGAGGGAAAGAACACTGTGGGCTGGGAATGGAAAGAGGAAGGATTTGGACTGAAAGGCAGCCAGGAAGGAAAAGCAGGGACAGACACTGCACAGGGTAAGGACAGACATCATGTGTATCAAAGACCCTTGTGTGAAGAAATGCTCCACTTCAGGGTAGGCTTCAGACACAGGCTGACCACGAGGGGTGAGATTTTTGTTTGGGGTCGGGTGGGGAACACAGACATTCAAGGATTTCCATTTCAGACAAAATGGCAGAAGAGGAGGCCTCTGTGATGTCCCTTCACACCTCCTGTAGAAGTGAAGGACTTCTTCCTTGTCTGCTGGAGATGCCAGGAGCTGAAGACCTCAGCTTTCAGCCCTCTCTTGGAGCTGCCTCAGAAGAGAACCCCCTTGCCCACAGTTACACCCCTTCCAAGGGCAGCTCTCATCCAATGACTGAGCAACACAGAGGTATAAAGATCTGAACCTTCACCCCAACTCCAGGCAAGTCTGAAGGACCATCCCATCTCCAGGGCTGCCTATGGGGTTGGCTGAGGATTTCCTCAGAACTATGCTGCCTTTTAAATTTTCCTAATCGCAGTCTTTCCCAGCCCTTTCTCAGGTATTGATCCCAAGAACACTTCTTTTAATAAGCATTTTGCATTCTAAACTCTGGCTTAGAGTCTGCTTTCCAGGGAACCAAATGTGCGACATCCTCCCACGACAAAACATTAAAACAACAATTAAAAACATCTTTAAAATGTCTTCTTAAATGGATGAATAATCTGGCAAGGAAAGAAGTAATAGAGTGTTGAAGTCAGAAGCTGCCCTAGTGACATCAGCCATTCCTAGAGATTTGTGCTTCCACTGCAAGGGCCACAGGGCTGCCCAAGGTGGAGGATCACACTGGAAACCTCCTCTGAAAGCCAGGAAAATGCAAACAATCCAAAAGACAAAAAGGGAGAAAAAAACAGGATATATAAAAACATAAAAATATGGCTAGGGTTGTGGCTCAGTGGTAGAGTGCTTGCCTAGCATGTGTGACGCACTGGGTTCGATCCTCAGCACCACATATCAATAAATAAAATAAAAGTATTTTTTAAAAATACATAAAAATATGAGGGTAGAAATAAATTCTGAGTCATTAATAATCACACAAAAAAATGTAAACATAGAAACTTTCCAGGTAAAAAGACAAAGACTGTCAGACTCAGTTAAAAAATCATAACTAGCCGGGCACGTGGTGCACGCCTATAATTCCAGCACTTTGGGAGGCTGAGACAGGAGAATCACGAGTTCAAAGCTAGCCTCAGTAACAGCGAGGCGCTAAGCAACTCAGTGAGACCCTGTCTCTACATAAAACACAAAATAGGGCTGGGGATGTGGCTCAGTGGTCGAGTACCCCTGAATTCAATCCCCAATACCAAAAAAAAAATCATAATTATGTGTTGGCAGTAAAAGATATAAAATGAAAGACATATAAATATTGAAAAAGGAGAATCAGCATCATAAATATAATGTTGTCTTACTGTAATAGCTTTGAGTTAATAAAATCAAAAAAGAAGTAAAGAAACAAAGTACCTGGAAATTTTCAAATGTTTCTAAATTTATAGGTAAAAAAATAAATCAGGACAGAAATTATAAAATACTTGGAATTAAAGATAATTAAAATACCTCTGGATGTAACTGTGTGACCTTAAATTACTTAACCTCCCTGTGCCTAAGTTTCCCCATCTCAAAATGAGCATGGTACTAGTAGTATCTATTCCATGTTGTTAAAAGAATTCAGTGAATTAGCCAGGCACAGTGGTGCATGCCTATAATCCCAGCACTTTGGGAGGCTGAGATAGGAGGATCAAGAGTTCAAAGCCAGTCTCAGCAACGGCGAGGTGCTAAGCAACTCAGTGAGACCCTATCTCTACATAAAACACAAAATAGGGCTGGAGATGTGGCTCAGTGGTCAAGTACCCCTGAGTTCAATCCCCAGTCCCCACCCCCCCAAAAAAAAAAAAGAATTCAGTGAATTACAAGTAACCATAAATGTTGTTGAGGATGAGGGGGAAAAGGTATACTCACTCATACACTGTTGGTGGGACTGCAAATTTGGGCAACCACTCTGGAAAGGAATATGGAGATTCCCAGAAATCTTGGAATAAAACGACCATTTGACCCAGTTATCCCACTTCTCAGCATACCCAAAGGACTTAAAATCTGCATACTATAGTGACACGGCCACATCAATCTTTATAGCAGCTCAATTCACAATAGCAAAGCTATAGATCCAACCTAGATGCCCTTTAACAGATAAATGGATAAAGAAAGTGTGGTATATATACACAATGGAATATTACTCAGCCATAAAGAAGAATGAAATTATGGCATTTGCAGGGAAATGGATGGAACTGGAGACTATCATGCTAGGTGAAATAAGTCAACCCCAGAAAACCAAAGGCCAAATGTTCTCTCTGATGTGCAGATGCTAATACACAGGGGTGGGGCGGGGGTACTGAAAGGCACTCATTGGATTAGACAAAGGGGAGTGAAGGGAAAGGAGAGGGAATGGGAATAGGAAAGATAGTAGAATAAATCAGACATAACTTTCCTATGTTCATATATGGATATACCACCAGTGAAACTCCACATCATGTTCAATAACAAGAATGGGAAGTTATACTCCATATATGTATACTATGTCAAAATACATTCTACTATCATGTATAATTTTAAAAAAATAAATAAAATTTTTTTAAAAGAATTCAGTGTGTTAATATATAATGCAGTTGAATTAGTACTTGGCCTTAGTAAATGGAATATGATTCTGAGTTACCATCATCATTATCCTAAAACTGAAGAAATATAACTGAAGAAGTACTTACAGGTTTTATTACCTTAAAAGTTTACATTAGAGAATAAAAAAGAGTGAGAATTAAAAGATAAGCATAGGAAGATAGAAAAAGAACAAAAATAAAAAAGAATGACATAATAAAGCCAAAACATAAGAATCAATAAAATAAAAAGCAAATATCCAAGATTAAAAACAACAAAGCCCAAATCTGATCATTTAACAAAGATCACCAAAAATATAGAAAAAGAAATAACAAAACAATGTTAGGACCTTTTGAAAGGGTACAAAAACCATAGATAGAGCAGAGATGTCAGAGAGGCTATTGAACTTCATGTCAATAACCTTGAATTTTTTAAAAAAGTTTTGGAAAAATAAACTTTACCAAAATTGAATGAAGAAATAGAAAACCTATAGGGCTCATAATCACCAAATCAAAGGATTAACAACTTGCAGTCTTTCCATATTAAAAAAAATGAGGAGCAGATGGCTAAACAAAATCCAACTAGCCCAGCCTCAGATTCAGAGCCAGCTCTTCTCTGACCCCAAAGGTACAGGGCCTTCCTACAGGCTTTCCTCTGTGGCCTGACCACCCTCACTGTCCGCACAGCTCCCTCCTGGATGATTTCATCCAACCCTATCACGCAACCCAGTTGTTTGGTCGTCACAGTGCTGGGGATGGAATCCAGGCCTCACACCTGCTAGGCAAATGCTCCGCCACTGAGCCACATCCCCAACCCTGCAGGCCAGCATTTTTCTAACTAAAGGTTTCCACCCAATAGATTAAAAAATCAAATTTAAGGGTTGTTTCCACATTTTAATTTAACATTTCTGTTGTGGTAGCATACACAAAATGTAACACAACCATTTTCACCATTCGTAAGTGTGCAGTTTGGTGGCACTGAGTTCCTCCACTTGATGCCACCACCACCATCATCCCGCTCCAGAGCATCCTCCTTTTCCCCAGCCTCTACCTATGAAATGATAACTCCCCATTTCTCTCTCAGCCCCTGGCAACCACCCTTCTGCTTTCCATCTCTGTGAATCTGACAACTCTAGCTACTTCACATAAGTGAAATGGTGCCACATTTGTCCCTTTGTGCTTGATTTATTTCACTTAGCACAATGTCCTTGAGGTTCATCCATCTTGTAACCTGTGTCTAAATTTCCTTTTTTTAAAGACTGAATAATATTCCATTGTATTTTTTAAATAAAGTAAAAGTTTTTTAATGAAATAGAATAAAAAAAATAATAGAGCTCACTGCTTGTAAATAAGGCCAAGTATAACATATTTCCTACTGTGCATCACAATCATAAAAGTTCAGAAAACACTGATTTTAATGGTTGGCAACTCTACAGTTTACATTGCTAGCTGGGTCTTCCCTCCCTGCAGCTCTGAGCTCATTTCTAAAGAGCTCAGCATGGCTGGGCTTCCAGTGTCCGAGCAGATGCAGACCCAGACTTGGATTCTCTTTCCTGCAGATGTGCCTCCTCTGCCACAGTCCCACTGGTCCTTCATAACCTGGCCCTGCCTGCCTCACCTGCCACAGCAACACAGTCCTAACTTTGCTATGCAGGACACTCAGCTTCTCCTTGTACTCTCCAATTCCTGCTTAAACTGGGATCCATCCACTCCCTTGCATCTCCACCTATGTGTGTGGACCATTTCTTTCTTTCTTTCTTTTTTTTTTTTTTTTTGGTACTGGGAGATCGAACCCAGGGGCACTCCACCACTGAGCCACATCCCCAGTCCTATTTTGTGTTTTATGTACAGACAGGGTCTCACTGGGTTGCTTAGCGCCTCGCCGTTGCTGAGGCTGGCTTTGAACTCACGATTCTCCTGTCTCAGCCTCCCTCAGTGCTGGGATTACAGGCGTGCGCCACTGCGCCCAACTTGACCATTTCTCTTTAAGATCTCCTGCGAAGGCTTCCACAAACCAAGAAACACATAGATTGGCTCTGGCTCCCTCTTCCTCCTCTTGTTCAGTCCTCCAGGTTGCCTCATGGTCCCCTTTCCAGACTTTCTGTCTTCTCAGTAGCCTACTAACCCCTACCCCCCAAACCAGGGACCAAGGACTGTGTCTGTCTCGTGCACACTATACCCTAAGTACTGAGGCTGGTGCTCAGCATAAAGTAAACCTTCATTAAGTATTTCTTCCATCAAGCCAGGACAACGAACCCAAGAGCATCAAGGGCACACTTCACAGTTTTGTTCCGTGTCTTTTCCTCCAAGACACCAAGCCCACTACACCATCCAAAACCCCCTTCCTTCTCGCCTCCAGACCAAAATGGATCCCCTTGGGCCCAACTGCTCACAGTGAGCATCTGCAAAGCACCACTGCACAGCCCAGGAGAGGCTGAGGGTCCAAGGAAATAAATGCACATTGACTCACACTCCCCACTTCCTGTCCCTAAATTCTCACTGGAAGACCCTACCATCTTTGTGCCCCTGAGGTCTCTGTGAGGTGGTATCACAGAATTGAAGAATAGCAGCCTTCAGGAATCCTTGGGTGCTAATGTGGACCCGATCCTTGCACCAAATTGGCCTTTCTTGACATGGTGTCTTAATAATACCTTCTAGCTTCCCTCCCTCTCTACCCCTTCCTATAAAAACCCCAGAGAACCTTCCATCCTTGTAGCTTTTATCATGTCGCCACCCTGTTCAAGGACCGCATGTGGCTCCCTATAACCTAATGAACCAAGTTGAGCTCTCCTTCTTGGTCTTCAGAGTACTTCACTGAAGCCACTGCCCACTGGTGCAGCTGCTTGCTTCTTCCCTGCGTTTCCCATACACCACTGGATCCATCTCTTCATTGTACCTCTTCTGTCCACACACGTACACACACACTCCAACCCCCACCTCAATCATTTATCCATCATCCATATTTATTGGGCACGTATTTGCTACACATATGTGTGGAGCTCAGAATACAGCTGGGAAGAAGACACTGAATCCCTACCTCATGGAGCTTCTGGTGGAAAGCAGGGTGTCTACCTCAGCACAACTGACATTTGAAGCTGGATAATTCTTTGGGAGGCAGTGGAAGGTGTCTGGAGTACCTCTGACTTCCTCTCACTGGATGCCAGTAGCACTCTCCTCTCTCCCATGCGTCAACCTAAAAAATGACTTTGCACTGTAAGAACTGCCCTCAATCCAGAATCACTGGTATAGAGAAGCAGGAGAAGCGTGCTACAGGTCACCTGGGGAACCTGCTAAAGAGGCATTCACAAGATCATACTGAGTTGGCTTCAGAAGCCCAGCAATCTGTATCTCTATGGCCCTCCAGGTGATTCCAGTGCTGGCCTCTGCTTGGGGAACACTGGTGGGATGTTTCCAACAGGAGATGGACTAATATTCACATAAGCCAGCTCATTACAGTGATGATACACATAGAAAACAAGATAGATAAGCAAGTGCTGTGGATGCAACTCCTGTGGCAGCCATGGTCTAGCTCGTGGTCCAGGCAGCCTCCCTGATGGACTAACCAGGGGTAGAGTAAGTACAGCAGTGCAGGTAAGGTTAGGTACAGGAGAGATGCCGGGATGCACCACATCTGCATCTCTGCACCTCTGCTCCTGCTCTCTGTAGTTCTGTGTTCATCCCCTCCCCGATCCAAATCTTCCTTCAAGACTCACTCAAGTTCTGCCTCCTCCAGGCAGTCTTTCAAGTATGCCAGCCCACCAATGTCTCTCTTCTCATGTCTTATCTCATTTGTGCTCCTTTGTTTCCCCAAATAGACTTCAAAGCCCCTGAGCACCAGCACCGCATCATCTCCTTACTGTCCCCAGGGCTCCCTTCTAGGATTAGAGCGCACAGAAGTTGTGCTCGCTTGATGGGACTTAATTGAGTCTTCAGAGTGAGGCCTGCAAGATGGCATCGTGCAATGTAGGGGGTCAGGATCTCTGAGGGAGAGCGGATGGGAAGCAACTGGAGCACCTTCTGGGCTCTGGGCAGCTGGCCCATCCACCCAAAACCAGGCAGGGCCTGCCAGAGCAAGCAGGTAATTCAGGTGGCATTTGCCCTGGCACTGATACCTGGCTCTGTTGACCAGACAGAAGGAATCACAGCAGCCCCAGCAATTCCACAGAGGTACCAGCAGGGGGCAGGAACACAGAGCTGCCCTACTAAGGAGCAAGTACCAAGATAGCAGCAAGCAAAGGGCCTTTATGGGTGCCAGCGGCTGGTTCAGGGTCCCAGCTGTCCATGCATGGGGTCATCTTAGTGAGTAACAGGAACCAAAAGAGGAAGCAGGCCCAGTCAGATCCAACAAACCAGGAGACTCTGAAAATGTCCTTTAAAACCACGGGGACCACTTAGAAGAGCACATGAGCTGATGCCAACCAGGGACGTAGGCTCTCTGGGATGGTAGGTAGCAGTGACTGGCTGGAAGCAAAGGTTTGAGAGAAGGAACCACAGACTCCTCAGTTCTGGGAATAGTCACAAGGAGGGGAAATTGACAGACTGCCTAGTTTTCCCACTGGGAGTGAGACCACCAGCAGCAACCTTGGCCCTCCCACCTTCAGACAAAGCCCCAATTGGGAGCACAAATGACTGATGTAGGCCCCAAAGTGTGGAAAGAAAAAAAATTCTATTATTTGGAAGTTTCAAGAAGATGGGATGCTTATAAGCCAGAGAGACATTTTCTTTCCTATCAGTGTGGGGGGTAGGGTGGTGAGAGTAGGGAGACACGGGAGACAGAGAGAGGGGAAGGGGCTCTGTCCGCCAGAGACTCTGGTATAGGAGCATCCTAGAACATCCCTCCCCCCAGCCTCCCCAGGCCCCAGCCAGGCAGAGAGCTGCAGCAGCATTTTCTTTAAGTCAAGGGAGCCACAGAAGGCGGCTGGCATCTTGATGTTATCTTCCCCACACAGAATGGGGTGTTTCTGAGCAACACCTCCTACTACCCTTTCTCTTTGTGGAGTTTAACCCCAGCATGGGGGTAGGATGGGAAAAGTCCATCTTTCCCTGCAGCTCGGACCTTTGGCCCTCTAAGGATGTGGGATAATTCTCTCCATCAGAAGGGATCAGGCTATGAGTTTCACAGATCCAATGGCTATGGGACTGTAAGAATTCACTGCCCCTGTGCATCACCACAGTCCTCTAACACCCCCATGTAGCTCCACACTCCTGGGGGGAAAATGGCCCCTGCAAAAATTCAGGACTCATAAGGTTGAAAAAAAAATTCTACCCGACTTTAAACCCTTCACCTTCGGGCTCCAAGCAAATGGCCATGGAACTATAGGTTTTGGGGAACGCCCGGATCTGATCCCTGCCGCCGCTTCGGGCATTCAAAAGGATTTATTGCCAGTTTAGCTGCTTGGAATTCCAAACTGCTCCCCATTTTTTAAAAGCAGAACAAAGTTGTCGCGCCCCTTTCCCGTCCCCCCCCCACCAAACACACACACACACACACAAACCGATGCTGAGCAGGCGCTCTTCTGGCCGCTGAGATAAGCTTTGCAGCGCCATGACCCAAGTCTAAATCAACGGTGCCTGGGACTAGGTGCAGACCCCAGGGTCACTCGCCCCAGGGATGCTGCGACCACAGCGTCAGCCACCTAGGGGCTCGCTCGTGAGCTTCGTACATCCCACCCCGTCTCTCGGACTTTCTTACCTCTTGATGTAGTTCCTGCCATACAGGATCTGCTGCAGCAAGGTCACCAAAGCAAAGGCGCAGATGAAGATGAAGAGCAAAGTTCGGTTCCCCAACAAATCCCGGTTGGCGGAGGGGTCTGCGTAGCGCATCTTGGTCGCGGGGCGCCGCAGGCGCGGGGTGCGGCGAGGCCCGGCAATCACGCGCTGGGTTCTGAGACCCCGGCGGCGCGCGGCCGAACCGGCGTCTTACAGCGTGGACAGGCGAGCGGAGGACTTCGCAGGGCAAAGTTTCCGGCTGGCGCAGCTCGAGCAGGGGGCATCCGAATGTCTCTGGCGCCGCGGCCGCAACAGGACAGGGCCGCCCGCGAGAAGCTCGGCCGCAGCCCCAGGCCTTCCCTTCGGTGCCTTTACCTCCCGGAGCCGGGGCCCGGCAGCTGCCGATTTCCACGCGGAGGGGCGACGGCAGGTGCCCCGAGCCGCGGGCGGCCCCTCCCGCTGAGGTGATGGCCAATGGGGATCCGGCTGGGCTCGGTCCGCCTGTGCGCTCCAGCGTGCCGTTTACCGCCCCCTCCAGCTGGGCTCAGATCGCGGTCGCCCAGAGCTTGGGGCTCACCTAGGGTGGGCCACATCTGATCCCCAGCCCTCAGCGAGGAAGCGCAAAGGTTGGCCTTCAGTTCTGGGGATGGGAGTTGGGGAATAAAACACTCCCGGAGTCAGACTAATGACAGGCGGGCCGTGGAGAGGGGGAGGGGTTGGAGCGGAAAACGCCGGGTTGGAATCGTAGAATTTGAAAGAGCGCAGAAAGGGGAAGCCGAGGCTGCGGAGCTGGGCTTGCCGGAGAGGATCATTTGCATGCGGCGCGCAGGGCACTGAGTCACCGCCGTGAACGCGTCCTCGCACGCTCCTAGAGATTGCTTGGGAGAAAGCGGAGCAAGGTCAGCCGGGCAGCCCTTCAAGGACGGAGCGCGCGGCTCCTGCATGCTAATGGCCTGCCGGGCTGCCCGCCCGCGCCCCCGGCGTCCAACTCAACCCGGGCAGAAATTCAGGGGCCGCCCGCCTCTGCTACAGGCCTCTTCCTCTTCCCCAACTTCAGCTCACGCGGTTCGTCAAAGACCCTGTTGTCATTGAGACACTGAGACCTTGTCTCATCCTTAGAACCACTGGTAAACCTTAGGTCAGGCAAACGGCTGCCTTCGGTCCCCAAAAGCTTAGTAAGTCTCTAGTCTGGAAGCAGGGAATGCTTCAGAGTGTAAGCAGGAGGAAAAACAATCACAGAAATAAAATGTGAACGTCCAGCCTCTGCAGAAACCCTTACCTCGAAAATGTTCCCTCAGCCCCCCTCCTGGCCCAACACATCAGGTGACAGCCTTGCCACCCCGACACTGCAGTCCCCAGGCGCCTGAGAGTCACGTGCCCGCAGTGGCAGTTTTCACCACTCGTCCCAGGCAGGATGATTCTAGCGAGCCCCTTTCCAGGACCCGCAGACACGCTGGAAGGTTCTAGAGTCAGGCCAGGAATTCTACTTGGAAGTTGGATAAAACTTCAATCTCAGCAAGAAAAAAAAACTTTGGTGGGAAGTACTCAGACTCCCATACCCTCAGTCTTGACATTGTGGTTTCCTTTTTGAACTGGAAAGACCCAGGAATGCATGGTGAATTCTCATGAACCCTTATAGAGTTCCACCAATAATTTGGAATTTGTGTAAATTCACAAGGTGGAAGTGGACCCTGTGCTATCTAGGAAGAGTTTGGGTATTCGTCCAGGAGGTCACAGATAGGCTTTTTCCTCAATTAAAGGAATAACCCAGACATGTGCAGGGCCCATCATTATAGTAATTTCTGCATCTTCTCATATATATTAATAAATTTTCATCTCCCAGCCCCTGACTAACCCATTTTACAGTCATGTAAACCAAAGCACTAGTTGACCAAAGCAACTTACCTTGGGAGAAGTCCCTGAGTTCTCAGATGGGACCATTTCTCCCACACATGCAGGCAGGGGACATACTTATGGGAGTGCCTGTTCAATGGTCCCTGACCCCATCGGTGGCTTAACAGTCTATTCTTGCTGTCTTCAGTTTTTTGAACAGGAAGGCCCTGTCTGTCACCATACCGGGCCACACAAACGTAGCCTGCACACAGGGCCCAAGTTGGCAGAGTACAATTTTTCACCTGGCTGGTGCTCAGGTGAAGAGTTAATAAAGTTGTCTTACTTATTCAGGACAATGTTTGCTCCCTCATGTCCTTTCTGTTCCTGCTTCTCTTCCACTGCCATCAGGTACCCATTCTGAGCCTTGTCTGGGAGCATTGGCAACAGGACCATCCAATGGGAGGCTCAGAGGATGCCTGAGGATGTTTTATCTCAAATAGATTGGGACACCAAGACACCAGGAAGGACAAAAAATGCCCAGCCAGTCTTTATTTTTCTAAAAAAAAAACACCCACAAACATTCCCTCCACCAAATGACAGTACCCTATCAAGCCTGTAGACCCCTGAGGGCTTTAACAGCACCCCCATCTCTAACAGTCTGCATCAACCAATAAGCATTAAAGACCTCAATTGCCTCCCTAAAAACACCACTGTATCTCCATTAAGCAAAGGGACTAGTGACCCTTCACTAGGAACCCTTCACTGGCTCCTGAAGATTAGATGCTAACCTTGAACTCAGACTTCTGTGCTTACCTAGTGGCATGTTCTTCATAACACAAATACAAAGCCATCTAGGGTTATAACACAACTACGAAGCCATGTAGGGTTATGTGAACTTTGCACTGCACAGACTAGAAGAGATGACCAGAACGTGGGGCATGAGATAAATTGTCACTCCAGCAGATAAGATGCAAGTGTTCACCAGTGGCCCCTGAGGCACCAACTCTACATTACACAGGTGAGGAGAAAGAGAATTCAATGTCTAATTTTAGCTGGGGTAATAATCTTAATTGGATCACTTATTGGATGGGTGGAAGGAATAATTTATAATGCAGTGACCACTCAAAGTATTTCAGAAGCCACAGGGGACATTGCCATAGAAACTCGAGAAGAGTTTAAATGACTAGCAAAATCTTTAGGCTTACTAGTCCAATTGGTGATAGAAAATAGGCTGGTTCTAGATTATTTGTTGGCTTGGGAAAGTGGAGTTTGTACTCTGGCAAACATCTGCTGAGTTTATGTCTCTGTAGATAAATAAATAAATACTAGTGTTGATCGAGATTTGCAAAAAGCTATTTGGCTTAAAGCTGTTCACCTAGGTAACACTAAGGATGTTTAAGCTTACCTGCCTAACCTCACCTGTCACCATTATTCAGATCTTGTTTTTCTTTTCTTTTTCTTTTTTTAGCACAGGTGAATGAACTCAGCGGTACTTGACCACTGAGCCACATCCTCAGCCCTATTTTGTGTTTTATGTAGAGGCAGGGTCTCACTGAGTTGCTTAGCACCTCGCCAGAGGCTGGCTTTGAACTCGCGATTCTCCTCTCTCAGCCTCCCAAAGTGCTGGGATTACAGGCTTGCGCCACCGCGCCTGGCTCACTATTTGGATCTTCGGTTGCTATAACTCTACTCTTATTGTTTGATCTGTGCCTTCCTAATCTCCTGGTAAAATCTGTATCTTCCAGATTGCAACAATTCCATGTTAAGATGATTGTAATGTTAAAGAATTCCAATCTGTCCCAACAATGGAGACTGGTCTCTTTGTGTCCCCATTAGATCAGGCAAGCAGAGAATTTAGAGCCCAGAATAGGTAGGGACAATGCCCCATTCTAGCTTGAATCCCCTTTGGAAGATGGATCATCTCCCTTCTGGAACCCCTTAAGAATAGGGATCTAAGTCTCTAGGGGTAGGGAAGAGATTTAGGAATAAAAAGAGAACACTAGGTCTCAAAAGAGAAATGCCCATCATATCTTGGAAGGAAGAACAAACAACTCATGAGCAACCTCCACCCCCACCCCAATCAGTGTGTCCTTAGGCCCAGGTCATTGCCTGCAGCTTGCTTGGCTGATGAAAAAGCAACAAAACCGCAAGATGATCTCAAGTCACCTAGAGGAACCACTATCTAAGGGCACATGCACGGTAGACTTTGGTGACCAAAAACCAACAAGTAACTTTCGATCTTCCTGCTTCAGCCTCTGGAGTCGCTAGGATTGCAGGCATGGGCCACTGCACGAGGTCGCATTACTTATTTCTTTGTGTCTGACTTCTTTGGCTCATTGTGGGATTCATCCCTATTTATTGTGCGGTGGGCAATAAGATGACTCCCTCTTGTACACATATCTTCACCCAGTCATGCAACTGAATACTAATCTGGGTGCTGCTGTGGAGGGAGTCTGCAGATGTAATTTAGTCTAAATCTGTTGGCATTCAGATCAGGAGATAGTCCTCCAAGGGCTGGATCACATGAGCCCTAGATAGGAACTAGGCTCCTACTGGTGGAAGAGAAGTGAAGCATTGACAGGGATTGGCAGAGGGAGTGCTCCATTCTTGATTTTGAAGATAGAGGAGATTGCTTGGCAAAGGGTACAGATGGCCTTGTGGAGCTTTGATTGACTCGTGATTGACAGCCAGCAAGGAAATGGGGGATCCCAGTCCTCCAATCACAAATGAGACCCTGAACTCATATCAACAACCTGAATGAGCTCTGAGCTCATTCCTCCTGAGCTCCAGCCTCCCATTCTTTGATTTCAGCCTTGGAGACTCCTCAGCAGAGACCCCAGCTGCACTACACCCAGATTTGAGAACCCCACACCTTAGCTCATAAATGGGTACCGTTCAGGACCCTAAATTTTTGATCATTGTTTCACAGCAATAGAAAATCAATACCTCAGCTGTGTGTGGTGGTGCACACCTGTAATCCCAACAGCTTGGGAGGCTGAGGCAGGAGGATCACGAGCTCAAAGCCAACCTCAGCAACTAAGAGAGGCACTCAAGCATCTTAAAGAGACTCTGCCTCAAAATAAAAAATAAAAAGGACTGGGAATGTGACTCAGTGGTTAAGTGCCCCTGGGTTCAATCCTCAGTACCTAAATAAATAATACCTCATGTGAAATTAGAATTTGTTCAATTTTATTGCTGTATAACGTGCCCTTGTATGATTGTAGCATATCATCTATTGATGATGGATACTTGGGTAGCTGCCACCAGGAACCTTCCAGTGCATGTCTATCTGCTGGGCATCTGTATCAGGAAGTGAAATTGTTAGGTCAGAGAACATACTTATTTTCAGCTTTAGCTGCCAAATGGTTTTCCAAAGGAGAATTTATTTATTTGTTTGTTTGTTTATGGTGCCAGGGATTAAACTCAGGAGCACTCGACCACAGAGCCACATCCCCAGCCCCATTTTGTATTTAATTTAGAGACAGGGTCTCACTGAGTTGCTTAGTGTCTCACTTTTGCTGAGGCTGGCTTTGAACTTGAGATCCTCCTATCTCAGCCTCTTGAGTGCCTGCACCATTGCACCCAGTGAGAAATTATTTTTTAATATGTATTCTATTCAGACTTGCCATGGCCTAATAAGGATTTGGTCCCCATTCTAGGTGATGTCAACATTAACTGGGTAACTTAATAACAAAGAGCCCACCACACCACAAGCCAAAATAGTTCAGGGACAGTAACAGCTCCAAAGGTACTTACTCTCCTCGACTTCCAGGTCACCTGAACGAATTAGCAGGGAATAAGACTGAGCTGGCCTTTCGGCTCATTTGGAAAACAGCCATGCCCAACACTACACTACCAATGCTGTCCCATTCAGCAACATTCCATGGAAGATGTATTTTGATCACTGGATACTCTGGAAATGATCAGCAATGGTCCAGTGTGTCTTTGCTGATGCTGCTTTTCTATCTTAATGGTGTTTTAAATCTGATTTCTACATATCAAGTTAAAGAGGTATCTTTAGCACCTGCACAAAATTGCAGGCATCTGCAGTAGACTAAGGTCTTGCAATATGGAGGACTGAAGTCCCCACTTTGCTATCAATCTGAAGTAGGTTCCACTTTAAGCCGAATTTATCTCTGAGTGTAGAATCGCAGCAAACACTCAGAAGGCCTTGCAAACAAAAGAGTGAATGCATGGATAACTGATCGCTATGCCAGATTCAGTGAACACCAGTTTTATATTGTAATTGCCCAGAACAGGAACAGGAGCCTCATTGTTGAAATCACACACTCATGCACAATTAAGCCAAGAACAAATGTCAACACTGGAGCAATCTGCTAAATCGCTGATAACTTGGTGGGCATTACTCATGCTGTGAGAATTGTCTCCAATATAAAATAGAAAGACCTAAAAAAATAAGAACTTAGAGGTCTCTTTGGGTTTAAGAAAGCCAGGTTTTATTTTGTACACCACAACTGCGACCTGCCAGATGATGTGACATTCCATGCATGTGTTCAAGGAGTTTGTGCCAAGTACTTCCTCTTCTTGTGCCTTTTTTACATTTGTGTTCAGAAGTTGAGCCTTCAAGAGGCTGGCACCTGGCTTTGGGTCACTCTGTTGGTGGTGAGAATATCTTGCTGCCTGATAAACAGAAATGCTCTGATAATAATCTCATCCAGAAAGGTAGGCTCTGCCGTTGATTGGTTAACTGTAGACGCTAGACTTGACTGCATCGATCTTGTTTTTAATAACTTATTATATAATAGAACTATAATTTAAACCCCTTGTTCAGTGCAAGTTGTGTTCTACATAACTTATAATTCATTTATAATCCTGAACCTTTCAGTCCTCACCTCTTCAACCTGAGAAGTACTTCCTTCTGTCCTAGCACCACCTCCCAGGTATTTCTCTCCGGTGTTTGTTCCAGTTGATCCAGTTGGCTCCAAAGGGTAGAGATACTGTTGTCATTAATCCATAAGTCAACCAGTGCATCAGAGTGTAAAAAGATTCTGTCCAGCATGTCATATTCCCTCAGATAGCCAGGCATGGCATCACAGTTTGTAATAAGGTCACTTGGAACACATACAGATGGCCAAAATGGACCCTGACCATCCCTTGTAACCTTAAAGGCTGGGCCTTGGAGGAAAAAACAGGGACCAGGTCTGTCCTTTGAAGAACTCAAATGAGAGGATGTTTTTCATCTCCAAGATAATGCAGGCCCCTACACATGTTTTGTTGGTGGTGTATAATGCTGACTTCCAAAAGAACATCCTAATAAGCCGGACACGGTGGCTCAAGCCTGTAATCCCAGCACTTAGGGAGGCTGAGACAGGAGAATCGCGAGTTCAAAGCCAGCCTTAGCAATGGTGAGGCGCTAAGGAACTCAGCGAGACCCTGTCTCTACATAAAACACAAAATAGGGCTGGGGATGTGGCTCAGTGGTCAAGTGCCCCTGAGTTTAATCCCCAGCACCAAAAAAAAACCCCAAAAGAACATCCTAATAAATATTGCTGCTTAAAGTTATACTCCATTTATGTATGATGTGTCAAAATCCATTCTACTGTCATGTATAACTAATTAGAACACATAACAAAAATTAGAAAAATAAATAAATATTGCTGCTTGAAATGTTTCATGTTCCTTCAGAGCCAAGGAGAGAAATGACTGGGTGTTCCACAGTGATCCTGGCTACTAAAGCACCCTGGGATGGTCCCAATCCTATCACTGTGGCCTCAAAGGATGTGTCATTTAATGACCATCCTAAGTTTTAAAAGCTCCATGCATTTGTAGTTATAGGAATGACTATTGTGTACTATCTATTGTGTAACATGCCAAGGAAATGGGGACCAGGAATTCATAATCTGAGCTCAAAGTCCGGCGAGGAAGACACATGGACAATCTCATATAGCTAAGTATGCCCTCATCCTGGCTGTGAGCAGCAGGGAAGAATAACAGGCAGGGCTGGACTGGCAAGGAAGTTTCTAGAAGCAGTGATGTTTGGCGTGCACTATAATGGGTAAAGATGGTCAGCCAGGTGAAGATGGTGGGTCAAAGCATTCTGGGCAGAAGGAGTGATGTGAACGAAAGCCTGGCAGTGGGAGGCGCAGCTCAGTTGGCTCGACGAGGCTGGCGAGATGAGGTTGGCAGGTGCACGGGAGGCAGAGCCTTGGGAACTGGATTTTAAGCATGGAACCATTGCAAGTAGAGGGATGATATGATGAGCTTTGCATTTTAGCTTCTCAGTAGGCTGGCAGAGTGATGTTTGAGGGGGCAATGTTGTAGAGGCATGGGTGGCCCCATGTTCTGTTCCCTGAAGGCCTCAGATCCCTCCCCCTGACCCACCCTGCCATTCGCACCCCACTGGCAGCCCCGCCACTGAGCTCTCATTATTGCACCAACTTGAAAGTTAATTTTCTGCCTTCTTCCAGGGAAGCCAGACTGGAGTAGAGAAATATTATCACTGCTTTATAAAAGCTGTCACCATATCAAGTGCCTTATCATTCAATTCATTTGAGGTTCATGGAAGGAGATTAATAGTGCTTGGGGCTGGGCCACTGCAAACTTATGCAGTTGGCAGAGGTGGCCTTTGGTACATACGCCATTATTGCCACTTATTGGGCCCCTGTCACCCATACACTCCTAGTTCCCCACCATGCTCTTCCCCTACCCTTGATAATCTCTGTTCATGGCAAAGGTTTTGCTAGCTTTCATTTAAGCCCTAACATTCTTGGTGGAGAGACATTTAACCTCGAGTATCATCTGTGAATGTAATCAAGGAGATTCCCATGAACACTGCCCTCAGAGCTCAGAAACACAGCAGCCCTTCCTCTAACCATATCCTCACACATTTCCAGTGCAACCTCCTGGATAATCATTCCCCTGGAATATATGTCTGATTTTATGATAGAATTAATAGAAATGGGATTCATAGTATAGACAATTTCTTGCCATCCAATTATGTCAATACTTGTATATGAACAATGAGAAGATTGGTGTATTCTGCCTAAGAATCTTGAAACGAGATCATGGTCCACAAACGAGATCGCTGTAGTCACTGGTATGACAGCCTGGCCTTGCACGTTGTGGGTTTGCTCAGACCATCATTACTTACAGGCCAGATAGAACTTGGAGAACACCCAGAGTCAGCGAATTTCCTGAAAAAGCCAGATGTTAAATGTCCCAGGCTTTTTGGGGCCTTATGGTTTGGGCTGCAACTACCCCACCCTGCTGTGGTAGTGTGGAAGCAAAGGCAAGGCAGAAATGAGTGGGCATGGCCAGAGTTGGCCACGACCGTGTTGCTGACTCCCAGTCCACACTATGTGACATGCTGAGCCCAGTGCACACCACACACACACACACACAAACACACAGAGGTGTGCTAGAACCTGTGTCTCTAACCACCATGCACATAGTAAAAGTAAGAAGCCAGGCAACTGTGTCAACCAGCTTACAAGAGAGTGGAAGCTAATTCTGTCTGCTGTGTGAATGCCTTGATGTTTGGCTGCCAAGGGTTGTGATAAAGCTGAAGGAAGTCTCTGGCAGTGTCCCATAGCCTGAGAGGTGCTGGAGGATGGAGGCTCAGCTCAGAGGGAGAGTCGGAAGAAGACCATGTTCCTGTCACAGCTTTGTGAAAGAAGACGCTGGTCCTCTAACCTGCTGGAAATATAATATCTTCCCCTCAAAGTAGGAATTTGAGGGGATCAAATGTGAAAGTGTCAGAGCACCTTGTAAGCCTGAAAACCACACAGTCCCAAGGCAAACTGTAACCCTTCCTATGGCCGTAGGGGAAGAAATTTCACAAATGTCGAAACTCAACAAATGTGTAAAGTTGGTCAGGTGTCCTCAGGGGTCTTCCTTTTCCCGCCAACACTTGACCACTTCCATTGTCAAGACTTAGCCAGCCTGACTCTCCAGTGTCCCCACTGAAGCCCAGGCCAGGGTGCCTCTCTGCCCACCAAACTACCTTGAGTCTCACTGTCTCACCTCCTGACACAGATCTGACGCTGTTTTAGTGTTTCGTTGCTGTCACCAAAATACTTGACAAGAACAACTTAGAGGAGGAGAAGTTTATTTGGGGCTCCTGGTCCTCCAACTCCAGTGCTCTGGGCCTAAGAAGAGGCAGAACATCATGGAAGAAGGGTGTGTTGGAAGAAAACTGTTCGGCTCATGGCAATTGAGAAGGAGAAAGAGAGAGAAAGAAAGAGAGAGAGAGAGAGAAGCTAGGGATGAGATGTAGTCCCCAAAGGCACAGGCCTAGTGACCCATCTCCTGCAGCCATACCCTACCTACCAGTAGTCCATTCAAATTATTACTCTGCCAAATAAATTAATCCCCTGATGAGGTTACAGCTCATGATTTAATCTTTTCACTTCTGAACATGCCTGCACTGCCTAACACATGAGTTTTTTGGAGAATATTCCAGATCCAAACCAAAGCAAAAACTAACCCCCAAAAGTAGGAAACAGTGGAGAGGGCACAGGCTCCAGAATAAGAAGCCTGAATTTAAGGTATGGCTCTGCCACTGTCTGAAATAAAGTTTGACAAACTTATTGGCAACCTTGGACGCTTAGCCTATAAAGTAAGAGAGTAATCGTTTTCAGAAGTTTTTCCAGTGGCAACATCCTGGCTCCAAAGCAAAAGGGTCCCCTGTGTCCTGTAACCTCTCCTCACCCTTCTGCCTAACCTGCAACCCCAAGGTGCTGAGTGGGTGCAAGGCCTTGCTGGAGCATAGCTTGAAACCACTTGGCTTAACAGTCCTGAATCGCCGGTATGCTAAAAATATTCTAATTGTCAGGTGAGTGGAAGGAGGATATATGACCCATGGTGGGCTCCACATTAGGAGCTGGGCAGCCACAAGTAAGGGTCGGCAATTCACAGAATTTCCATTCTGAAATCTGTACACTGACCCAGACTCTTGGGAATTCCACCTGGATATCTTCAGATTCTTAAACCTAACTTTTAATGCTCTTTGAATAAAGCAAATAAGAACTGTGTGAATATGAACTTTAACAATAAAAAATATATAGGACTTAACTATGTGCTACAAACTTTCACTTCTTTTTAACCTTTTTAAAAAAGTACAGCATATGTTCAGAAACATGCATAAATCACAGTGTACAGCTCTCCATGAATTATCACAAACCAGACTCCAGAACCCACTGTCTTCTCTATCTCAGGTGCCCATCTTGAATCCTTTCCTCTTCTCTGATTTTCTTCCCAGCACTGTCTTAGCAAGGACTTCTCTGCAGGACCCCCTGGTTCCCCAGGAAGGGTGTGCCTTTCTGAGGCCACCGAGGTTGGTAAGTGGAAAGAGCATGCACTTTGGAGCCAGACTCTCTACCATCTAGATCTTAGCTCTTTGAATCCAGGTGGGATATCAACCTGCTCAACCTGCCCCAGCACTGTCAGAGGGCCACATGTGCTACTGTGTGCTTCCAACAGGACTTGGGGCATGAGTGGTGCTCCACACATGTGACTCACAGCAGGCACTGTGGCTTCACAACAGCACCTCCAAAAGGGCCTTTTAAAAGCCTGCGTGGGAGTACCTATTATTTGCATTTATGGATTGCCACTGTGATGTCCACAGGGGTGATATGAGTTGCCCAGTGTCACACAGTTGGTCACATCAGAGCAAAGGCTGTCACTAGGATCTGAGGTTGGCCAGTGTGTGACCTGGAGTTGTAACCCTCTAGGCCTAGAGGGGCAGAGACCTGGGAGGGAATTCACTTTTGCCCACAGTCTGCGGTCATCCAGAGGCTGGTTTGAGCCAAGGTGCCTGGTTCTTTAAAGGTTCCCTGTCCTCAGGAATACTTATCTCAGACGGGCGCAGTGGCACACGCCTGTAATCCCTGTGGCTAGGGAGGCTGAGGCAGGGGTATCACAAGTTGAAAGCCAGCCTCAGCAAAAAGCGAGGCACTAAGCAATTCAGTAAGACCCTGTCTCTCAATAAAATATAAAATAGGGCTGGGGATGTGGCCCAGTGGTAGAGTTCCCCTGAGTTCAATCCCTGGTACCACCCTCCCCTCCAAAAGCCTCCTCAGGATGTTTCCTAAACAGACACACAAATGCCAACCTTATGACACTTGCTAATAAAAACAAAGTCCTTCAGTGGGATTGGGTTCCAGTGGTGCCTAATAATAGCCACAGGCACACATGAGTAAATAGCTGACTGTGGAGTAGCTCCATGGAATATGGAGCAGCCAGGGCAGGCAGCAGAGCCTGAGGCCGGCTAGCAGGGCTCCTGGCAGGAGCACGAGGGCAGTAAACCAAAGTCAAGCCCCATCCTGGTCACATTCACAAGCCTAGAACAGTTCATGCTGCCATCCAACAATATTACTGTACAATGAGCTCGTACAGGCCCTGGGTGACATAGGGGCATCGATAGGTTGGGGTTTGGAGGAAAACTCCCAACCTCTTCCCAAGATATCCAGGCATTGATTTAGAATATCTAATATTTACTCACATGGGGTCCTTTCTAACAGGAGAAACAAACCATCAAATAACCCTAGGAAGCTGGGTGTGGTGGAGCACGCCTGTAATCCCAGCATTTTGGGAGGCTGAGACAGGAGAATCACGAGTTCAAAGCCAGCCTCAGCAATGGAGAGGCACTAAGCAACTCATTGAGACCCTGCCTCTACATAAAACACAAAACAGGGCTGGGGATGTGGCTCAGTGCTCGAGTGCCCCTGAGTTCAATCCCTGGTACCAAAATAACAATAATAATAATAACCCTAGGAAAGCAGGCCTAGGGATATGTCTAGAGAAAAATATAGAGAATGGGGTGGGGGTGAGGGTCTTCCCTGAGGCGCTAGCTGAGGGAGGGCAGGTGCAGCCCTGTGTCTACTTGTCCACTGTGACAGCTGTGACATCGACTGTCCCAACACTGCAGTCCACCCTGTCACAGCTCCCCACATTCCCCGTGAAGCTCTGTGAAGCATCAGCTGCAACCCTGTTGAGGGTTCTCTCTGTGTGAGGACTGTTTCAAGCACTTCCCTTGTGTTGATCCATTTAATCGTCACGATCTGTCAGGTAGGAACTATCATTGTGCCCATATGCTTGGGGAAACTGGGGCACAGAAGATTTCAGCACTGTCCAAGGTGACAGCTTGGAAGAGGCGGACATGGGATCTGACCCAGAATTCATGCTACCTCCACTTCAGTCCAGGCTTGATGACTCCTGCAGGTGCTGGCTTCCTGTACTCCTGGGCAGCTTTCCAGGCCCCCAGAAGCCCAGGTGCCAGGGGCAGAGTCTGTGGGATCCACAGTAAACAAATCATCCTTTCACCTGCCTTCACGGTTCCGTCACCCAGCCGAGCCATGTCCTCCTGGCCCACCCTGCATACCCACATCTGTGCTGGAGCCACCTGCCTGCCCTTCCCCTCACCTCTGGCCACTACTCTAGGGATAGAATATCCACCCAGAGGCTGCAGCTGGTGGCCAGCCTCACAGGCCTCCATCGCCTCTGAACTTGCTAGCAGTGCCCAGTCCCCCAGCAGTCCCCAGGGGTTGCCAGGCAGGGACACGGGCGTCATGAACAGCTTGGGCTCTGGAGTCACACTGAGGGAGGGGTTCTAATGCCAACCTGAGGAACACTCATTTTCTGGCTCTACAAGAAGTTCCAGGCTCCTGTGTTTCCTGCCCGTCCCCCAAATCCGAGAACCTCCCATATTTCCAAGGAATTATGGTTTTTTTTTTTAAATATTTTTTTAGTTGTAGATGGACACAATGTTTTTATTTTTTATTGCTTTGTATGTGGTGCCAAGGATTGAACCCAGGGCCTCATGCATGCGAGGCAAGCGCTCTACCACTGAGCTACAATCCCAGCCCGGAATTATGGTTTTTACTGGAGAATGGTTTTAGAAACAAAAATCCAGCCCCTAAGGTATGATCACTGGTACTGAGGAGTTGCTCTCTAAAAATGGCATCTTTTAAATTTCATTTTTTCAATTGTCACTAGCATATAGAAATAATTTTTGAACATTTACCTTGTATTCCATGGTGTGATTCACTTATTAGTTCTAATAGTTTCTTTATAGATTCCTTTAGGTTTTCTACATAAATGATCCATTATCTGTATAGAAAGGTAGTTTCTCCTTTGTAACTCTATAACCATTTCTTTTTCTTGCTTTCTAATATTTGCAAGGGCTTCCAAAACAGTGAATGGAAATGAGACTGTTCAAAAATAGTGGCTATTATTGCCTTGGTATTAACATTTTAACATTGATTATATTATCTGTAGGCTTTTCAAAGGTATGCTTTATCAAGTTGAGGAAATTCCTATCTAGTTCTAGTTTGCCGAGACTATCAGAAATGGGTGATGATATGGTTTTTGAATGAGTTTTTTGAAATGATTACATGATTTTTGTCGTTTATTCTGTTAATATGAACTTCTCATTTAAGGGGGTCAGGCTTATTGGTATGTAATTAACATACAGTAAAATTCTTCCTTTTATGTTTATAGTTATCTATTCTGTAGTCTTTAGAGGTTAGCACCTTTCATTTAGGATTCATCTATACAACTGTATATATCAGAACTATTTCCTTTTCCTTTCTTAGTACTCTATGGTATGGATGTACCACCATTGTTTATCAATCCCCAGTTCAAAGACATTTGAATCATTTCCAATGGGAGACAATTATGAATAGAAGTGCTATAAACTAATGGTAATTTAAGTGTTCACTTCTTTTAGCAAATACCCCAGAGTAGGATTGCTGGGTGACACTGTAGCGTATATTTACCACTTTAAAGCAACCCCCAACCGGTTTCCAAGGTGTCGGCCCATTGTGCGTGTTCAGTCCAGCGAGGCTCAGAGCTGCTTGGCCAGTGCTGATGCTGTCTTTTTTTCCTCCCTGGCTGTTCTGACAGGTGCATAGTGATGTGTCATGGTCGTTTTACTCAGCATTTGCCTAATTAATCAATGGTGTTCAACATTTCTTCATGCAATTGTTTGCCATCATATCTATTTGTTGGTGAAATTCATGTTCAAATATGTCGCCCATCTAAGAATCATTTGCTTACTTAGTGGTTATTCCACATGACCTTCATAGTCAACTCTTCTGCTTCCGGTGTCCCAGGCAACTGCTGATATTCTTTCTCCTCCTATAGTAGTAAATTACTACTGATTATAAGTGTATGTGTGTATATATGTGTGAAACATATATATATAGTGCCTGTGTATATGCACATACATATACATTGTAAAGTATGTATTTTCTTCGATACAGATATATCCTTTGCAAATATTTTCTTTAAATCTATAGCTCATTCTTTCATTTTTTCAACAAGTTTATTTTAAAAAGAACTTTATTTTGAAATCCAATGTCTTTTTTTTTTTTCCAGTACCAGGTATTAAACCCAGGGCACTTAACCACTGAGCCACATCTCCAGCCTTTTTTTTTTTTTTTTTAATTATTTTTATTTAAATGCGTTTCAAGTCATAGTACAAAAACAGAGCTCAGTTTTTCCATTTCTCTGGTTGCAAATCATAAAGAGTCACACTATTTGTGTCTTCATACATGCACCAGGGGTAGTAATGACCCATTCGATCAATCATCATTACTATTCCCATTTCCCTTTCCTTCCTCCCCCCTCCCCCCTGCTGCATCCAGAGTTCCTGCATTTCTCCTGTGTTTCCTGTTCCCATC